>JAVKPL010000656.1:0-15238 GCA_032173675.1 Gastrolobium villosum
CCGAATCTTCTTTACTTGTTCGGATGTTTCTTGAATTAGATCGGGTCCTAACATACTTCGCTCACCTACTTCCGTCCAACATAAAGGGGATCTGCATTTTCTCCCATACAAAGCTTCGTACGGTGCCATCTGAATGCTGGAGTGGTAACTGTTGTTGTAAGCGAACTCAATCAAAGAAAGATAACTATCCCAGCTGCCTCCTAACTCCAAAACACAAGCTCGTAACATGTCCTCTAATGCTTGAATGGTGCGTTCCGTCTGGCCATCGGTCTGCGGATGATAAGCAGTACTCAACCTCAGTTGGGTCCCTAGTGCTCTTTGAAAGGATTCCCAAAACTTAGATGTAAACTTGGGATCACGATCACTGACAATGCTGGTAGGAACTCCGTGTAGCTTCACAATCTCCTGCAGATAAATTCTAGCAAGCCTCTCTGTATCATAAGTGGTTCTAACACGCAAGAAATGAGCTGACTTCGTTAAACGATCGACAATCACCCAGATAGAATCATATCCTTCTCGCGTCCGAGGAAGTCCAACTACAAAATCCATCGAAATACTGTCCCACTTCCATTCGGGAATCTCCAAAGGTTGAAGGAGTCCCGACGGTTTCTGATGTTCGTACTTCACCTTCTGACAAGTTAAGCATCGAGATACATACTCCGCAATATCACGTTTCATACCCGGCCACCAAAACGAGGTCTTCAAATCGTGGTACATCTTCGTGGATCCAGGATGAACTGCATACTTACCCTTGTGAGCCTCTTGTAAAACTTCTTGTTTCAACTCTTCATTCGGCACAACCAGCCGTCCTTGAAACCTCCAGACATCATTCTCATCCTTTACTACCTCTTGGTTACCAGCCACCTTGCGGACTAACTCTTCATCCTTCTGAGCCTCCTTAATTTTACTGATCAATTCATTCTCCACCTTAATATTTCCCAATCTTATGCTACTTCCTCTCTCGTCTACTGACAAGTTCAAGTCTCGAAAGGCCTCAAACAACTTCAATTCTTCCATCATCAGGGTTGCAGTGTGTAGTGTCTTCCTACTCAGGGCGTCAGCTACCACGTTCGCCTTTCCGGGGTGGTACTTAAGGTCAAAATCGTAGTCCTTCAGAAATTCCATCCACCGACGTTGCCGCATATTCAGCTCCTTCTGGTCGAACAAGTACTTCAAACTCTTATGATCGCTGAACACGTCAAACTGCGAACCATACAAGTGATGCCTCCAGATTTTAAGTGCGAACACTATAGCTGCTAACTCCAAATCGTGCGTAGGATAATTTTCTTCGTGAGGCTTCAGTTGTCGAGATGCATAAGCTACCGCCATACGATCCTGCATCAACACGCATCCAAGTCCTTTCAGCGACGCATCGCAGTAAACTTCGAACCTTCGAGTAGGATCCGGAATCGTGAGTACGGGAGCACTCGTCAATCTGCTCTTTAGCTCCAAGAAACATTCTTCACAGGCTTCAGTCCACTCAAAAGGCTTATCCTTCCGAGTGAGACGAGTAAGGGGTTGCACTATCTGAGAGAAATTCTGGATAAACCTTCGATAATACCCAGCCAGACCTAAGAAACTTCTTACTTCAGTGACAGACTTGGGTCGTTCCCAATTCATAACAGCTTCAACCTTGCTGGGGTCCACCGCGATACCTTCTGATGAAATGACATGGCCCAGAAACTGGACCTCTTTAAGCCAAAACTCGCACTTCGACCATTTCGCGTACAACTGCTTCTCCTTCAAGATTTGCAAGACAATCCTCAGATGTTCCGCGTGCAGCTCCTCATTAGCTGAGTAAATCAGGATATCGTCGATAAACACAATAACGAACTGATCAAGAAACGGGCGGAAGATGCGGTTCATGTAGTCCATGAATACCGCTGGAGCATTCGTAAGTCCGAATGGGATCACCTGATATTCGTAGTGCCCATAACGAGTCCTAAAAGCGGTTTTCGGAATATCCTCCGGTTTGACCCGGATCTGATGGTATCCCGATCGTAAGTCTATCTTGGAAAAGACTCTGGCTCCTCTCAGCTGGTCCATCAAATCGTCGATCCTCGGTAGCGGATACTTATTCTTCACCGTGACTTTGTTCAGCTGGCGGTAATCTACACACAGACGTAAGCTTCCATCCTTCTTCTTAATCAAGATAGCTGGAGCACCCCATGGAGAAGTACTCGGTCTGATGAATTCCTTAGCCAAAAGTTCTTCTATCTGCTTCTTCAACTCGCGCAGTTCCAAAGGTGCCATGCGATACGGGGCAATAGAGATTGGTCCGACTCCAGGAACAAGTTCGATCGAAAATTCTATTTCCCTATGAGGAGGCAATCGAGGTATTTCATCCGGGAATACCTCCTCGAATTCTCTAACTACCGGTACATTCTGAATTTGATTGTCAATCGAGGTCTCAGCCTCGATCGACAAAAGATACCCTGCTGCTCCCTTGCGGAGCTCTTTTCTAACTTGCAATAAGGAAATGAGAGAGAAAGGTTGAAAATTACCATCTTTCGCAGGAACAATGACTTTCCCCGCTCGACAATCCAAAGTTATCCCATTTTCCGTCAACCAGTCCATACCGATAATCACATCGAAGTTGAATACCGGCAGGACCACCAAGTTAACAGTATACGTGTTCCCTTCGTACTGCAAGGTAACACCTCTGCAGATCTCTGAGGCTGTGCACGATCCTCCCGTAGGTGTGCTGATGTGTAACTCATAAGGTAACGGGGTTGGGGTGATGCCTATTCTCAAGGCAGTATGCTTTGCCATAAAAGAGCCAGACGCTCCAGAATCAAAGATAACAGAAATTGGGTGACCATTCAGAGTGACATTACCTTTGATCAGGTTGGGAAACTTCTGCGCTTCATTTGCATCCAATGTGAATACCCGAGCTTGCGGAGGCTGTTGATCAGCGTTCTGGGGGCATTTGTAAGCAAAGTGACCTTGCTGGCCGCATCTGAAGCATGCATTGTTGTTCTTGCGACAGACTCCAAAGTGATTCTTTCCACACGTAGCACAAGCAGTCGCACCCTGACGTCCCGTCGACGATTGGCCCACCGTAAAGTTCCTCTTAAAATTTCCAGGCCGCGCCTGCAACGGCGTACCTCTGCCTCGACCCCTACCAGGTGCCGTCCTGAAGAATCTGCCTGCTCGATTTCCTCCGTGGAATTGTGTTGGTGGCTTGTTCAAGTTCTTGGCCTCATTAATAATTCCTTCGGCCTGACGACTCTGGTTGATGAGTTCTGGAAGTGTACGATTAGCCGTCGTTAAGATGAGCTTGCGAATTTCCGGATGTAATCCGCTCTCGAACTTCTCCACCTGCCATTCTTCATCGTAGATGTTCCGATCAAAGTTGGCGTACTCGATCAGCTGCCCAAACTTCGCAATATACTCATTAACCGTCATGTTACCCTGCCTGAGAGACAGCAGTTCAGTGTGCTTCATCCTTCGCATTGCCTTAGGAAAGTACTTATCCAGAAATACTTGTCTGAACACAGCCCACGTCAGCTCCACGTCCTGTGCTCTCAGCAGAGCCCTTGCACCAGTCCACCATGTTAAGGCTTCTCCCATCAGCTGGTACGACGCGTAATCAGTCTTCTGTGCTTCAGGACATGCCATTCGTTCAAAGATATGCTCGATCATCTGCAGCCACTTTGCTGCAGCCTCGGGGTTGTCCTCACCCTCAAAGGTGGGTGGTTGGAAGTTGCGGAAGTCTTTCAACCTCCGACGGGCAATTTCTTCTGCATTTTCATGCAGTGGGGGTTGGTTCTGATTCTGTTGCCTATGGTCGCGCCATTCTTGGCTCATGTTCTGGATGAACGTTGCCAGTCCTCCAATGGTGGTGATAAGATCCTCTTCTGCATCGCCAGTCCTTCCCCGAGTTGAACCGCGACCACCCGCCATGATTCTGCACTCACAATACCAGGAAATGAGTTGATCAGGCTCACCGCAAGTTATTCATGGCAGCAGTCTCAAGTAGGTACTCGAGTTCAATTCGGACAAGTTAGCTATGCATCCGTGTCTTATCACAGAACAGTCCTAACAATCTAACTACCCTAGCTAATATTTACTTAACTATAGCACATTTAAACAGTCAATCAGCAGATAAACACAAACAGCAGTCAATTCAATCAAACACAAGCAATTCCATGGACCAAACTGCTCTGATACCAATTAGTGTAACGCCCTCCCTTGTATGCATCCAAGAGAGTCGTTTGCTAAGCGGAATTAGAGTCGTTACGTCACATGAGCTAACAAAGCAGCATACAAATCCGTATAAAAATTTTCAACACATAAATTCTTTTCATAAAGGTTTTCTGAAATAGTCATTGTTCACAAAAGTTCAATATTAACATAATCATGATAAAGACTACAGTCATCCAAAATAGTTCCAAAACATTAATCATTACAGTTATCCATTTAAACAAACAGCAACACTGATAATCCAAGCATCAGCAATCAACAGCAAAATAATACTCCTTCAAATGCTCTTGCGTCCTCCTGCCATTTTGGAAAATAGCAGCCCCGAAGGGGTGAGAATAATCCCAGTAGTGTGGCAATAAAACCAGTAATATAACAGTATTAACTAGGCACAAAATCATAAACAGTCACTTCAACATATACTTGTTCCTTTTCATTTTATCATATTCATATATTGCGTATATAACGCCTTTCCTTTGCGCTTTTAGCACCGTCGTGCGCGCACTTCACAGTGGAATCAAATATCCCTTGGCACCTGAGCTCCATGTGGATTCCATCTGTGGGCCTATGCGGACTGATGCCAAGTGTCCCATACCCCGGTACCTTGGGGATGCCTATATGATGCTTGCTCAAACACATGGTCCTGTACATAACTATTCTAAAACAAGGCCTATATGATCTTGATACATGCATGTCATGCTATGCTTTCACACACAAAGCGTAAAAATGCGGTATAATGTGAGATGCATGCTTATATACCTTTCATATGCGTTATGCTGCCACATAACGTCTTTACCTCATAGTCATATAGCCATCACGGCACATATTTGGCAGTTTCCTTTCATTATAATGGAACATAATATTTTTACGGCATATGGAGCATCATGTTACAATTCTATACCAGTAGTCAATAGTTACATTAGGCATCATCGCCTGACACTTACCTTAGCTTCCCTTAAATATTACCAACGGCAGCGAAATATTCTCACTTCTTAAGCGCACCTAAATCAATTAAAACTAATCATTTACAGTGGCTATTTACAGCAGAACAGAGAGCATACAGCAGTGGCTTACAGCAGCCAAAACAGTGAGCATTTACAGCAGCAAAACAGTGAACATACAGCAGCAAAACAGTGAGCATACAGCAGCAAAACAGTGAGCATACAGCAGTGTTTACAGCAACCAAAACAGTGGACATACAGCAGCAAAACAGTGAGCATACAGCAGCAAAACAGTGAGCATACAGCAGTGTTTACAGCAGCCAAAACAGTGAACATACAGCAGCAAAACAGTGAGCATACAGCAGCAAAACAGTGAGCATACAGCAGTGTTTACAGCAGCCAAAACAGTGACGTTTTAAACGTTTTCAAAACAGAAACAGTGGCGTTTTTAAAACAGAAACAGTGGCATTTTTAAAACAGAAACAGTGGCACTTTGAACTTCCAAAACAGTGGCATTTTATACATACAAACAGTGGCCTTTGAGGAGTAAAACAGTGGCATTTTTATGTATAAAACAGTGGCATGGAATGACTTAAACAGTGGTACATTCTGCATAAAACAGTGGCATATGATGACTTAAAACAGTGGCCTTTTATGCATAAAAACAGTGGCATTTTAAGCATGGAAACAGTGGCATTTCATGACTAAAACAGTGGCATTTGTGTACATAAAACAGTGGCATTTGTGTACATAAAACAGTGGCATTTGTGCACATAAACAGTGGCATTTGTGTACATAAAACAGTGGCATTTGTGCACATAAACAGTGGCATTTGTGCACATAAACAGTGGCATTTGTGCACATAAACAGTGGCATTTGTGTACATAAAACAGTGGCATTTGTGCACATAAAACAGTGGCATTTGTGCACATAAACAGTGGCATAAAATGTGCACAGAAACAGTGGCTTTGTGCAGAAACAGTGGCATAAAATGTGCAGAAACAGTTTAAGTGCAGAAACAGTGGCTTAAAATGTGCAGAAACAGTGGCTTAAAATGTGATTTTTGAGGGACCGAAACAGTGGGCATACATCTTCAAAACAGTGGCATTACATAAAGAAACAGTGGCACATTTCTCTTTAAAACAGTGGCATAACCATACAAGAAAACAGTGGCATGAGTTCGAACATAACCAAGAGGTTTCTATGCATACATATCATTATGAAATAGCTCCATCATTCTACTTTTATCATGCTTATACTTAAATCCAAAACCACACATACTCAAGGAGACATTTAAGCATACAAACATGGCTACACAAAGAAAGAGTTCAAAGTTTAGAGCCTACCTCTTGTAGCACACCCTTCAAAGTCAAGGATCACACCACCTTCTAGCTTCAACACACACAAGTCCACACTTCCTAAGAGGTCCTATGCGCAACAAGGTGAGGAACTAGGTTGGCACTAGCTTGGTGTATGGTTGAGGTGAGGGAAGGAAGGAGTTGTCTTAAGCAAGGTCTTCTAGCTCCAAGGAGGCTTGTAGGTTCGGTTATGGGAGTGAGGGAGTGAGGGGAAGAGAAGTTGGAGAGGAGTTGGCTGCACTTGCACATGAAGGCAGCCCCCTCTCCATGCGCACATATATAGAAAGTGAGGGGAGAAAGGCTATGATTAACTATCATGAAATATTCAGATTTCTATGAGATGATGGGGCTGCATAAGAGGCTGAAACAAGCAAGGTGTTGGCTTCTAAATTACTCTACTTACATGCAAAAGGGTGAGGGGATCTGTTCAGCTTTAAGAGCTGTCCAAAGTCAGAATTCTTCTCTGCCCAACAGCCATGGTTTGCGCACAAAGAGGTGTGGAAAGGGAGTGTCATGAGCACAAGAGAGGGTGTTACTAAGTCAACAAGTAAAACACTATGTGGCAGTCCAAAAATCTGCACTTGTGCAGTCCTTGGTGCGCAAATGATGAGGGGAAAAAGGTTCATCATGGGTGTAGATTTGTGACAGTCCAAACACTCAAATAGGGCTGTCCTTGTGCAGAAAATTTCTGCATAAGTAGTCAAACCATGCGCACAAAGAGAGGGGTGAGGGAGGTTCACTAAGTCCACAAGCAAGAGGACTTTGTGGCAGCCAAGAATTCAGATTTATGGAGCTGCCCTCTGCACAAAAATGATGGGAATGCAGTCTCATGATGCATGTGGAAGGAGGAGGAGGTTTGACTCATGATGGCTGCAAAAGCTTGCAACAAAATCTGCACAATGCAGTCTAATGATGGAAGTGTAAGAGGGTTCTCCAAGTCAACAAGTTAGGCAATTTGGTGACACAAGAAATCTGCACAAAGGTCCCTCCCATGTGCGCCTAAAAGGATGAGTATGCAGCCTAAAAACATGCTAAATTGCACATGTGTCCACCATGCAATAAAATTAAAATCAAGTGTGTATAATCAAGGTGAGGTGGCGGTCAAACATGAGGGAATTAGGCAGATTTTTCTAAGTGTAATCCATCTACTTGTGCGCATGAAAGAGTGGGAAAACATGAAGCCAAGTGGTTGTTTCTTGATGCACAAGACACCCTAAATGGGCAAGGCTTAGGGGAAATAAGAATGGTTACAATTTTGGGCTGAATTGGCTTGATCCAAGAGCCATCCTTGGGCCATTGGCCACACACACACAAAGGATCCAAACACCCAAGTCCAAAAGCAACAAGTCTATACACTAGCCCACATCCAAACACTAATGCCTTCTAACACATACTCACATTACTCACATGATTTTAATAAATTCATATGCCTACATATACACCCTCTTATGATTTAATTTAATTCATTACCTTAGTCTTATAAAAATCAAACAATTCACAAGCCATAACACATAAACCATACATCCGAATTCTACACATGTACATATAGCATATAGTACTTAGGTATTTTACTAATTATACGGGATGTTACAATGTGACAAGGCCTCAATTACAATAAATGTGGCAATGGACAAGTCCCATGCTCACTCAAAAGATACAATTCATCCAAGGCATGAATATATAGTAATAAACAAGACTTAGAAACTAATCATGAACACTACAAAAGCATGGAAATAACATCATGCAATATGTTCATGACCTAAGTCTCAAAATACTAAATGGCATGCTATGTGCACTCCAAAGTCTCCTCCAAAATATCATGCAAGCTCAATGCACATAATGCCCTGAAATGTGGTCCCCCAAACACGAGGTGAGATATACAAATATATCTCAGTAAACCAAGGGTACTAGAGGCTTTCTCCACCCCATGGCTCACTCAATGTGCAAATATAACATCATATAATATGCATGACATACAATATTACCAACAACTGGAGACAAACAGAGAACATCCACAATTGGATTTACGTTCAAGGACTCCATCATATAACTCCCGAGACCTTCCTGGCGCCTCTCCCATGGTTGAGAAGACTCCATGGCAAAACCCGACTGGAACTCCTCATGAGCCCTATCCAGCGGAAGTCCCACATTTGGATCATCCTGGTGCCGTTCCCAGAGTCGGCCCCACGGCAAAACCCAACTGGAATCCCCAGCGGAATTATCCAGCGGATGTCCAAACCAACACACATCAACTGGCCAGTGACCAAACAATTTCACACATAACAAGCAATATGGCATGAAAGCACATAATCACACAATGCTATAAACACAAAATCCAACCACAACCTTCCACTAGGTGTGGTGGAGCACACAAGGGATTAAACCCCAGTTCGAAGGGTTTACCTCAACACTAACTGTCACGTTCCACACGTACACTTCCAATCAATCTTCCACAATCACGTCCGTGTGAGGCACCCTACAATGATCAACATCATGATCAACAATTTTCCACATTAAACATAACCTCAATTTCATGAAATTTCCCAAATTTTTCCTAAGTTAAAAACCTCACTTTTTCACCTAAATTTTTCATGGCATTTCTAGCTCACAAGCATCATTCTAAGGCATTTTCATCTAATAGCATTTTTCCATTTGGGCTCTCTATCATCACACATCTAAGATTAAAGACTTAGTGCATATATTTCTAGATCTACAAAATCAACCGTAAAAACACTACAAATATACTCACAATCTATGGTAGACACACCACCAAGGCTTCACCAAGCAAAGAAAAATCCAAAAAGCTTCAAAAACACCAAGAAACCTCAAATATTCGGATTTGTGTTTGTCCAAAAACGCACCAAGGAGATGATTTCAAGGCTTGAGAGTATCACCAATGGCTTTAGAAGGTTGTTTACAATAAATTTCAACACCAAAACCAAGTGATTTGGTGGAGAAAAGCTCCAATGGTGAAAGAGAGGAAATGGGTGTGTTTTTGTGAAACGAAGAAGGAAGGCTACGGGAAGGAGAAGAAGAAAAGGAAAGAGAAGGCGTGGGGGAAGTGTGGGGGCCAAGTGGGTTTTGGTCCCGCGGGTCCCACACGCGATTTAACTTTAATCCCGTCACTATTTCTGATCATAAATTCTTAATCTACTTATTTTTCTGGTCCATGACATATTTTTATTTCCCAAAAATATTGATAAAAATTTCACACTTATCGGTACACTCATACCGCAGTATTTAACACTAAAAAGTCACTATTCATCAATTTTTCACAAATTTGCCTATTCACTCAATTTTTCGCCCTGAGTCCATTTCCGGCATTATTTTTGTCATATGAAATCTCCAACTCAATCTTTATGCCTAAGAATACATGGCTGGTCATTTACCATTTTGCCCTTTTTGCCCATTTTGGCCTAAATTCTCGGATTTTCACTAATCCATCAATTTTAATTTCACATTATAATTCAAAACACACATTTAACTTTATGAAGTGTTATAGGTATTGTCATTTATAGTGTTTCACTGGGATTTGATGTTGTTATATGTTTTGAAATTCATAATTGCATCATATATTACTGTTTATGAGGACAAGTCCGATGCTGGTGGATTAAAAAAAATCATTTAATATTTTATTGAAGTTGCTTTTATGATTAAATGACTTTTGGTTTTTTTCCTTTCGTATTGACAATACATTGTCTTCTTGTAATTATTTCATAACCATGTATTAGAATATGTGCAATAAATTTTGTTTGTGTAATGAGTGTGATACGAAAAATAAAATTAATTGTTCTAAATATGACAATTTTTTATTTATATATTAGAATATATGTAATTATTTTTTCATTTTACATTGCTATTAATTTAGTATTAAAAAGCAATTACGAACTATTTCCCATTAACTAAATTTAATGTTTGGAATGGATGAGAAACTATTGGAGCAATTTTCTTTTTAATGCGTTCAAATGAAAGGTTATAAACTTAACCATTTTATGTTGTGTATAGTATCTATTCAATAATATTCTTTTAATTGATTGCAAATAAAATGTATTGATGATATGTAATTGAATGCATTTTTTGGGAATCAAAATTAGTGTCATAATAATTATTTTTACTGCGTTTTGATTCTTGATGACTATTAGTTTGTCTTTTATTTGAAATTTAACTGTTAAACAACGCTAACAATTGTTTATAAAGGGAGGATCCATTTACCACCATTAAAGTATACCACCTTTACAACCAATTTCATCACCGTTGGATTAAAATTAAATCCAGTGGCTCACAATAAATCCTGATAATCAGGCAAGCAAGGGAATGACCTTGTCCAAATTCTGCTTGAACATACCCCATTGTAACAGCCCGTTGTACACCGGTATGTTAACATTGATTATGATATTAAGCGCAGTTACAATCACAGTGATTAGGTTAATTAAATTACGGGCAAATTTTTCTTTTAACATATTCCTTTTCTTTTACATAAACACTTATTCCGTAATCAATTAAAACCACACTATAATTGTAAATGCCATTCGCGGAATCATACACTTTTCTAACATCATAACTCATTCTTTTTACTCAATTCATTTAAACTCACCATCTTACTCTCATCTTTTACCAAGTTGTAGTCCTTTACGTTGTCTACGCGTGGTTTCAAACCACGTATCATTTGGAGTTCTACCCATCAAGTTATACCCCTTTCATTTAGTCTAGAAAAACCTGAATTTTCAAAATTTACACTGTGGTAATCGATTACCAGAGGGTGGTAATCGATTACCACCTGTCAAAAATGAGGCAGTAGCCAATTTTCTCATTCCTCTGTTCTGGTAATCGATTACCAGCTTTGGGTAATCGATTACCTCACATGGTAATCGATTACCAAAGGCCAGTAATCGATTACCAGTGCAGACAGTAGCTGATTTTTCGTCCCCTGTTGCATGGTAATCGATTACCATGCTTGGGTAATCGATTACTATGCAGCAAAATGACAGATTACAGCATTTTTGAGCCCCAATAAGGGTGTGTAATCCATCCCTATCCCCTTGGTACTCCACATAACACATAATCATGTCCTAATGTTGGCTCTAGGCCCTTCCATCATGCATTTTCCTTAAGTTTAATATCAATTACATCATTCTCAAATCAATGGCCATTTACATGTAAACATGGACCATTTTTACAACATTACACATAAGACTTCAAGGCTATGAATGTGGCAATGGACAAGTCCCATGCTCACTCAAAATATACAGTTATCCAAGCCATGAATAATAAAACATAAACAAGACTTAGCATATGACCATGAACACTAACAAAAGCATGGAAAATGACATCATGCAATATGTTCATGACCTAAGTCTCAAAATACTAATGGTATGCTATGTGCACTCCATAAACTCCTCCAAAAAGCCATGCAATCCCAATGCACCGCATGCCAATCCAACGTCCACTATACGGGCTTCTTGCCCGAAGCTCCTCCCGGCTCATAGTGACCTGAAATGTGGTCCCCCAAACACGGGGTGAGATATACGGATATATCTCAGTAAACCAATGGAGCTAGAGGCTCTCTCCACTCCATGGCTCACTAAAATGTATCAAAATGACATAATATGGCATGCAAGTAAAACAATATCACCATCCACCTGGAGACACCCAAGAACATCCATTCATGGATTCATGTTCAAGGACTCCATCATATAACTCCCGAGACAATCCTAGAGCTTCTCCCATGGTTGAGAAAACTCCATGGCCAACCCAACCGGAACTCCTCAGAGACCTATCCGGCGGATGTCCCACGTTTGGCTCATCCTGGAGCCGCTCCCATGAGTCGACCCCATGGCATTCCAACTGGTATTTCGCCATCGAAATGTTCCAGCGGATGTCCAAACCCAACACACGTCAACTGGCCAGTGACCAAACAATTTTCACAGAACACAAGCAATATGCATACAAGCACAAAACACATCATGTCATCACTACAAAATCCAACCACAACCTTCCTCTAGGTGTGGTGGAGCTCACTAGGGATTAAACCCAAGTTCCAAGAGTTTACCTCAATGCTTAGCAACACCGTTCCAAACGTATGCTCCAAATCAACTTTTCTCAAATCCAACCGTGTGAGGCACCCTACAACAATCATCAAATCCCAATTACACAAAAACTCATTTTTCATCAAAATTCCTCAAAATTCTCTAAGTTAAAAACCTAGATTTTTCACCAAAATTTAACATAGCATTTCTAGCTTACAAACATGATTCTAAGGCCTTTTCATCTAATAGCATTTTTCCATTTGGGCTCTCTATCATCACACATCTAAAATCAAAGGTTTGAACACATATTCATAGATCTAAGAAATCAACTATCAAAAGACCACAAATATACTTACAATGGGTAGTATGATCACCACCAAGGCTTCACTAAACCATTTGAAACTCAAAACTCCAAGAAATCTCAAAAAACATACATGGGTCGGATCTGATTTTGCTTGGAACGCGGCCAAAGAGATGGATTCAAGGCTTCTAGGTGCTACCAATGGCTTTGGAAGGTTGTTTACGATAGATTTCAACACCAAAATCAAGCGATTCGGTGGAGAAATGACGAAATGGTGAAAATGGGAAGGAAATGGTGTTTGGCCTCTTCTTGACACAGAGAGCGCGCGAGGGAGATGGAGAGAAAGAAGGAAAGAAGGAAAGAAAAAGGAGGTGGGGCCAAGTGACTTCGGTCACACGGGTCCCACACGCGATCTAACTTTAACTCCGATAAAATTTCCGATCACAAATCCTTAATCTAAATATTTTTCCAGTCCATAACATATTTTTCTTTCTCCAAAATAATGATAAAATTTTCACACCTATCGGTACACTCACACCTCAGTATTTTAACACTAAAAAATTCACTATTCATCAATTTTTTCCAAATTTGCCTATTCACTCAATTTTCCGCCCTGATTCCATTTCCAGCATTACTTTTGTCATTTGAAATCTCTAACTCAATATTTAAGCCTCCTAACACACGGTTGGCAAATTACAATTTTGCCCTTTTTGCCCCTTTTGGCCATAATACTTGGATTTTCACTAATCCACCAATTTTCATCTCACAATATATCATTAAAATAAACATTTAAATATTTGAGGTGTTATATTCACCCCACCTTTTTGAAATTTTGTCCGCAAAATTAAATCATACATGCTCACTAACTCAGGATACAGCCGGAGAATCTCGTCCTCCCGCTCCCAAGTAGCCTCCTCAGGTGTGCGGCCTTCCCACTGAATCTTCAGCATGGGAATCACTTTACTTCTCAATCGCTTTTCACTGCGATCCAACACTGCAATAGGACCAACGGGAGTCTTCAAGTTCTCCCTGATTTCAATGTCATCCGGCATCACCACATGTGACTCATCCGGAACATAACGTCGCAACTGCGACACATGAAAGACATCATGTAAATTAGACAACTGAGGGGGTAAGGCAAGCTGATAGGCCACCAATCCTACTCTTTTCATAATCTGATATGGCCCAATGAATCGTGGACTCAGCTTCCTCACACCCAACGCACGGCCAACACCTGTGACCGGCGACAAACGTACAAATACATGGTCACCTTCCTCAAATTCCAGCGGTCTATGCTTATTGTCATAATAGCTCTTCTGCCGATTCTGTGCCTGTTTCAACTTTTCTCTGATCATTTCGATTTGCACTGTCGTTTCCTGCACAAAATCCGGTCCAAATCTTTCTTTATCGCCTACCTCAGTCCAACAAGTGGGCGTACGACACCTCCTGCCATACAAAACCTCATATGGTGCCATACCCAGACTGGAATGAAAACTGTTATTATAAGAAAATTCCACCAGTGGTAAGTACCTATCCCAGGCATTTCCCTGTTCCAGTGTGCAAGCTCTCAACATATCCTCAAGTGTCTGTATGGTCCTCTCAGTCTGACCATCAGTCTGCGGGTGATAAGCAGTGCTGAGCCGGAGCTGAGTGCCAAAAGCCTGCTGCAAAGCTCCCCAAAATCGTGAAGTAAACTTCGGGTCCCGATCACTCACAATGCTAATCGGTATCCCATGGAGTCTAACAATCTCCTTCACATAAAGTGTTGCCAACTTTTCCGTAGTGTAATCCACTCGTACTGGTAGAAAATGTGCAGACTTCGTAAGTCGGTCCACAATAACCCAAATCGAATCATAACCAGCTTGAGTTCTCGGCAATCCAACAACAAAATCCATAGAAATACTTTCCCATTTCCATTCAGGTATATCCAGCGGCTGAAGTAATCCAGCAGGTTTCTGATGCTCTATTTTCACTTTCTGGCAAACCAAGCACTTAGACACGTACTCGGCAACATCTCTTTTCATACCAGGCCACCAGAACTTAACTTTCAAATCTTGGTACATCTTTGTGGCACCTGGGTGGATAGCATTGACCCTTATGGGCCTCAGTCATAACTTCCTCAGCAAGTTCCTTGGGCACAACAATTCTGCCCTGATATAATAGTAGTCCTTGTTCATTCACAGATATGCCACTCTGGCCTTTCAAATACTTTATACTCTCATTGCGAATCTGAGTCTCTTTAATCTTCTCGTGCAGCTCGTTTTCAATCCGAGTCAACTCCATATCACACATTCTTCCTGCAAAGAAATCCGTTATTTTCATATCACGGAATTGCTCAATCACTTCATTGTCCCACATCATCATATGAGATAAGTTAACAGACTTCCTACTCAATGCATCAGCCACAAC
>JAVKPL010000657.1:0-15091 GCA_032173675.1 Gastrolobium villosum
GCAAGCATACCAGTTACCAGATTTAGAGCATTGCTGTCCTCAGCAATAATTAAACCCCAAGGAAGAAAATCCTGCATAATAGAACAAATAGTGGCATATAGAAGAAATTATAATGCACACATTAAAACATCAGAGAAAAATATACCAACACAAAATAACTTAAAAATACAAAATAGAAAAATAACTAATATACAAGATCTCCGTCAGCAAGGAGATATGATCAGCCCTCCATATCATCCCCCTCAGCAGTGTGGGGTGACTCAGCAAATGAAGGGTCTGGTGGTACTGGTTGCCTTGGTGTATGGGACCACCATTCCCAGATTTGATCCAAACCATGGATCCATGTTAAGACTCTTCTTTGAAGCTTTGATTTTTCCGAGAGATGAGTCTCGGTGTCTCTTGTCAAACTTCAGCTCCCGGTATCTTTTCCAACTTGTATCAAAGAAGTTCACTACTTCCTTTCTTCTTGCCTTCTTCTTTGTAGGAGTACGACTCTCTTGAGGTGTTCTCACCTCTTTGACATCCTCAATTAAATTTTTAGGAAGATCTTTCACTTCAATTTTTGGGGTTCCATCTTCTTTGTCCTCATCTTTGAGATTTTGAGGAAGCTCAACTGCTACATCTTTTTCTTCCTTAAACACTGCAAGACTAAAACAGTCGTCTTTGTGAGAAGACTGTTTTAAAGAATCAAATACATGAATAGTGACAGTCTCATCATTCATTCTTAGCTCTAGCTTCCCGCTTTCTACATCAATCAGTGCACGAGATGTGGCTCAGAAAGGTCTACCCAGCAAAAGTGGCATTTCATCTCCTCCTTCCATATCCAACACCACAAAATCAGCAGGGAAGATGAACTTGTCTACCTTCACAAGAACATCTTCTATTATTCCACTAGGCTTTCTTACAGACCTATCAGCAAGTTGAAGAGATGCCAAAGTGGGTTTCAAATTAATAATCCCCAGAGATTTACAAACAGACAAGGGCATTAGATTTATACTTGCCCCAATATCACACAAGGCTCTACCAAATTTGGTGTTCCCAATTTCATTAGGAATATTGAAGCTCCCTGGATCATGACGCTTAGGCGGGAACTTCTTCGTAATTATAGTACTACACTCTTCAGTGAGTGTCACCGTTTGGCATTCCTGCAACTTGTGCTTCCTTGACAAGAGGTCCTTCATAAACTTGGCATAATTGGGCATGCCAGCCAAGGCTTCAGCAAAAGGAATATTTATATGTAATTTCTTGAAAATATCAAGAAATTTGCCATATTGTTGCTTTTGAGCATGCTTCTTGAATCTGTCAGGATAAGGTGCCATGGCTCGTACATATTCAGGATTCAACTCAAACTTCTTCTTTTCAGCAACAATAGGAGGCTCTCTTTCTTCTCCTTTCTGAAGAGGTGTCTGGACATTAGAAGAAATCTCCTCTTCTTTTTCTGGCTCCTCCACCGCCTTAAGCTTTTCTGGAGCTCCTACCACCTTACCACTTCTAGTTGTGATAAACATACAATCCTCTTTGGAATTTTTAAATGTGTTACTAGGGGAAGTGCCTGGATTTTTATCAGCAACTTGCTTAGCCAGCTGGCCAACTTGATTCTCTAAATTCCTGATAGAAGCATTTATGTTTTTAGCGGTGGCCCTAGTCTCTTCCATGGAGGCATTGGAGTGTTGGGCCATTTTTCCAACTAACCTTTCCAAATCAGAAGGCTCCTTAGCTTGGACTGGTGGAGGCTGCAAGTAATTGTTGGAATTGTAATCTAGTCCTGTGCCTTGAGCTTTCCTCTGAAAATTGTTATTTACAGAAGGAAAATTCTGATTCCTAGGAATGTTTCTTGGTGGAGATCTTTGCTTGTACCATACTCCATTCACTTGCACTTGTTGAGGAGAATTAGAAGATAACAAAGATGAGCATTCATTGGATTCATGCTCACCCTTGCAGTATTCACAAACCACAGATGCAACTTGCATAGTGGAAAGTTGCATCTTGTCCAGCCTTGAGGTCAAATTTGCTAGTTGTTGTGCTAACAATTTATTTTCAGCCAGAACAGCATCATTGTTATCCAGGTGTAGAATCCCTCTCTTAGGCTTAGCTGTCAAACCTTCATTTTCATTGGCAGCCATTCTTTCTATTAACTCAAGAGTCTCATTTGCTCTCAAGGTTTTGATGCTACCACCTGCTGCATCATTCAGCACCATCCGAACTTCAGGTTTACACCCATTGAAAAAAATTCGGACCTGATCACCATTGGTCATGGGGTAATGAGGACATCTCCTCATTAGATCCTTGAAGCGGTTCCAGGCTGCACACATAGTTTCACCCTCAGTCTGGGTGAAAATGGTGATATCATTCACCATCTGGTTAAACTTCTCCATGGAAAAGAACTCAGCAAAGAATTCATTTGAGAGATTGTCCACTTCATCATTGTTCCCAGCCATTGTTTGTGCTTCTTCGAACAGAATTCCCAACTCGTTGAATACAAGCTTCTTCCGAGCAAGTTTTCTGTTCCTCTTTTCTACTCTAGTGATTTCCAAATTAAGTGGAAATTCTGGGAGAGTACCTCGCATACAACTCAGAAAAGAGATCAGTAGCACTGTTCAAATAAAAAAAATAAAAAAAAAGAAAATATTCACAAATATTCACAAATCCAATCCTAAAGATCAAGATTATATGATATCAGAAACGCCAAACCCCGGCAACGGCGCCAAAAACTTGATGCTCTCCGGCAAGTATACCGATCGCACAAGTAATAAAGTGATAAATAAAGTTCGTCTCCACAGGGATTATGATCTAATATCAAGTAAACTTTTTCTTAAAGAATGGAAGATTTCAAAGAAGGTTTTTACAAATATTGTCAACTTGGGTAAAATTGATTTCTGAAAATAAAATACTTGTTTTTGTATTTTTAGATTGAAAAATAAAACAATAAAATTGAAAATTGATTTGTAAAGAAGATGAGAAAAGCATTGTAGCCAGGGTTCATTCACCAAATGATTCCCGCTTTTTACTCCGGATTGATTTACAATAATTATTTGTATAATCACTCAGATAAATTATCATCTAAAAAGATTTAGTAGTTAACCCTCAATTCCTTGCAGGGTTAACCCTTTAACCCCATGACAAACCCCAATTCCTTGCAATTTTTCTCGTGGGATTAAGCAATGGGCGCGATAATTTAAGCATCTGCAATCATATACACGTCTATTCCTAGCACGTATACAGATTGTTATCTTACCTCCTTTCGAGATCAAAACCCCAATATTCCTATCTAGGGTTTTGATCCTCAGAATATCCTCAACTATCAGATTGATCCACTCTAACAAAGGGAATATAAAATTCGCACAGAGTAAAGATAAAAATAATTATATAAATTAAAAACCACAAATCAATCCTTCATGTCAAGGGTTCACATCTGGATCGTGACCCTGACTACAATAAAAATGATCTAGCCGATCAACATCATGATCGCTGATCTAAAATTCAACATAAAATTAAAACAAAAGATAAAGAAATACTAGAAGTAGATGAAGAACGAAGAACAACTCCGGTCTCTCCTCCCAGCCTCTCAAGATCTACCTCTTCTGTGTCTCTCTGTGAATCTCAGAATTTTTAGAATCTGTCTGTGTATGTCTGCCGACCTAATTGCATAAAAGGTCTTTTTATATTGATTTCTTCTCGTTCCAAAAATGCCCCTCAGAAACACGGAGATCCGTCCCGCAAACCGGCGCTGGTTGGCGACGGATTGGCGCAAGTTTGCGCCGCGCTACTGCCAGAATTGAAAAACCGGAACAAATTCCTCGCAAAGTGGTGCTAGTTGGCGCCACTAGGCGCCACCAAAAGTCACAAAAAATCATGGCGCTGGTAGGCTTCAATTTGGCGCTACTTGGCATGGAAATGGCGCCAAGTAGCGCCACTTTACTGCCATTTCTTTTGATTTTCCAAAATCCGGCGCCGGTTGGCGCCACTTCCAAAGTACCGTTGTGCAGTTCGGAAACTAGCGCGGGTGTGCGCCAGTGTGGTGCCGGTCCGCGCCATGCTTCTGGAATTTGTAGTGTGTTGCACCCGTGTAGAATTGCATTAACAGGCTTTTTATAATTTTCACTTCTTTTCCCTGTAAAAATACAACTAAAAGGTGAATATTATTGACATAGAAAGAATCAATATAATTAGCAAATATGTATTTAAATTGCTCTCTAATGACTCTATTCTTATCAATTTTAACACAGAAAAACCACACTTGCCAGAGGCACATCAAAAAGTGAAGGAATTTTTTATCTAATGAAGATTTTTACAAAAATAGTTTTTCTATCGAAATTTAGTTTCCGTCAAAAGTTTTGACGAAAATGATTTCCTCCATCAAATGTTTTAAACGAAAAAAGAATTCTGTCAAAAATTTTGACAGAATATTTTTCGCTCACAATTTCTATTGGAATGTGTTCTCACGAAATTTTCGACAGAAATTGTTTTGAGGGAAATGTTTCATTCGAAACTTTCGACGAAATTGAGATTCTCTAAAGAATTTTGACAGAATATCTTTTCCATCAAAAAATTTTATCGAAATATTTTCTGTCAAAAATTTTTACGAAATTTTTTGACAGAAATGTGTTCCGTTGAAAATTTTGATGGAAATATTTTTTTTATCAAAAAATTTGATGAAAATATTTAGTCGAAAATTTTCGATGGAAATGTGTTTCGCTAAGAATTTCGACGAAATTTTTTTTTTGTCAAAAAGTTTAACGAAAATGTTTCCATCATAACTTTCGCCGAATTTTGAATTATGTAAAGAATTTTGATGAAATTTTTTTCCGTAAAAGAGTTTCGATGCAAATGTGATTCGTTGAAATTTTTGATGAATATGTTTTTTTGTAAATATTTTGACGAAATTTAGATTCTGTAAAAAAATTTGACAAAAAAAAATTTCCGTCAAATTTTTTTACATAAATGTTTTTAGTCACAAATTTTGATGAAAATATTTTTCGTAAAAAATTTTGACGTAATTATTTTACGTTAAAACTTTTCTTTTAATGTAATTGTGGTTTTCTTTTTCTTTTTTCACAAAATGGGTATGAGTCAAGTTTTGGTTCAATAGGTCATTTTTAAAATAAGTCAGATCTAAAACTGACCCAAATAAAAGCGGGTCAGTATTTAAACCCAGTTAAAAAAAATAGGTATTTATGGGTCAGGTCAAGATCAGATCAAGTGCAAGGCAAGTGAACCAGTTTTTTTGCACACCCCTAAATATATGTTATGTTATTATGTGATTGATATAGTTGAATTTATTCTTATGTGTTATGTATTTTTATGTTCGGTTAAGTTTGTTTGTAGTATTTAATCAGCTCTGACTGTGATAAGTTTATGTTCAGTTTTGATGCAGGTACATTTCGATCTGATATGATTTGTTAAGTTACGTAAGGGTTTGTTAGAATCTGTCGTATAAGATATATTAGCATATGTCAGGTTATAATTGGTTATTATAGGTTGTTTTAAGTTACGTATGTTTTTATGTCCGTTGGGTTATAATGTACTAATTATGTTAAGTAAATGTTGTTAAGTTTAGTTATGCTATTATGTCCACTTTTATTAAGTTTAGTTTAGCATGTTAAAATGGATTATATCTTGTTAAGTTGAAAGTGTTGTTATAAGTTGTACGCAATTGATGTGATCTTTATTATTTAGTTATGTTAAGATTATTCAGCTATGTATATTCAGTAAAGTCATGTTAAGTTTGATATGTAAAGTTAAGTTAAGTAAGATATGTTAGTTATGTTTAGCTACGTAAGGACTTATGCTCTAGGAGTTTATGTATGGTTTATCCGAGGGAGGATTTTAGGCTCCCGGATGTCTTATATGAATTATGTTTATATATTAGTAAAAGTTATGTATGAGATTATCCGTGGAAGGACTTATGCTTCTGCGTGTTGTTTATGAATTATGGCTAGATGTTATATGCATGCTATAAGTTATATGATATTGTAGACTATGCTATGTTATTTGACCTTACATGCAGGAAGTGAACTCATGGGCGGAGATTTCTCCATAAATCCCGAGTTTCCTAAGATAGTTGAATCTCACCCTGTTTGGGGACATACATTTCAGGTAATTCGACAACGATAGGAGATTCTGCGAAGGACAAGAGAAGGGTCG
Source organism: Gastrolobium villosum (assembly GCA_032173675.1). Lineage (NCBI taxonomy): Eukaryota > Viridiplantae > Streptophyta > Magnoliopsida > Fabales > Fabaceae > Gastrolobium > Gastrolobium villosum. Next base: position 6,145 of record JAVKPL010000657.1, read on the forward strand.
GGAACGGAGTTCCAGGACGAGTAGCTAATGTATAGACGTATATCTTTTATATTTGTTATCTATTCGAGGATGACTGTATATACTTTGGTAGCATGATGTAGAAACATGTACTTAAATATTATGTTTTCAGTATCTAAAGATATGCTGATATGATGAAGAGACATATTTGTAAATGATGGATATTAGGTTTGATATAGATACATGGATATGTATATGTTTATGTTTAGCATTTTAGATGTTGACAGAAATGGCATGGAGCCATATTTTGTGTTATGTTTGGAATGTACTTTGTTGGATTTCGGGTACAAGATTATTGTGGGACTTGATGCCTGATTAAGTGTAACTTACAACCGTTATACTGTCCATGAAATTCTATTTGAAATTGTACAGGATATCATATTCAGATAGTTGTTGACTGTTAACTATATTCACTGGTAAATAAAGTAGGAGGTCTATGCAATTATGGAACTGTATAGATAATTATAATTGGTATATGAATTAGTTAAGGCAACATGTAAAGATAAAGAAAAAGTCTTGTTCACATAGCGTGCCAGTGACTCTTATAAGTAAAGTCTTCCATTTAACTAACCGGTTATGGATCGAGATGTTACAGGTTGATTTGCCTTTTAAAAGTGGGTTGAAAATATCAATCTATCTCATTGATATAGCATGTTGGTATAGGTCAACCTGTTTCAAAAAATAAAATAAAAACTTTTTAGATTTGAAAAAAAAAAACTTTAAAATAAATCTTATTTTATGAGTTTTATTATAGTGTTACTTAATTTCATATAACACTGTTAATTTTTCTCCATCTCAATTCTAAATGTATGTTCGTAGACATTGTACATGAAATCATTTTTGTCTCCATATACAGATAATTAATCTTTGTTATAAATAAGATGTTTTCTTCTATCTTTTGTAGAAGAGTGCCAAGATAAAAAAAAAAAATATTGAATATCACAAAATTTGACATGACAAAAATAAAATTACTTGATACTAAAAAAAATTGACCCGTTAGTCAACCCGTCTTGTGACGGGTAGAACTTGTTTTAACCCGTTCTTAAGCAACTAGGAAGCACCGACACTTATAAAATCAGGAAGAGTCAGATCCGACACGCTCCGACACGGTGTCGGACACGCGGTTGACTTTTTCCGACACGTTGACTATTCCGACACGCGAATTTGACCGTATCCGACACGGTCAAATGGCATTTTCGTAATTTTTTTTATTTTTTTATTTTTTTAAAAAAAAAATAATTTTTTTTAAATTTATTTTAATTTTTTTAAAATTAAAATATATTAATAAAACTTCCACCTGATCATATTAGTTTTATTTTTTTGTCTTTTTTTCCCTTAAGTAGATAAGAGATCATCTCAGCATCATTGTTGTCAATTCCTATTACGCTCTTGTTGTATCTGATTCTCTTTGATCTCTCTATAATATGATTTGTTCTCTCTATCTGATATTATATCTCTCTCATCCCAGTTTTTTTTTATTAAAGCTTCCATCTTTATAACGTGTTTATGAGTATTATTAATTTAGTTTCATTTTTTTTGTTAAATTATTAAATATTAAATGAAATATACACTATATAAATTAAAAATATTATTTAATATTAAAACGTGTCCCAACGTGTCGAAATCCATAATTTTTAAGATTGACGTGTCGGAGTGTCGTGTCGTGTCGTATCACGTGTCGCGTGTCGTATCGGTGCTACATAGTTAAGCAAGGTGGATTCAAACAGATTGGAGGGTTAGAAATTTCAATCCAACCCGTTATTTGTGACGAATTAAACGGATCAATCCAACAGGTTGAATCCATTTTATCTTGGTAGATTTTAAATTTTCATTTCATCTTTTAAATTCTTCAAATTTATATTTCGGTGTTTAAAATTAATATCGATAAAACTGAATGTTATATAGAGACAAAGAATACTCCTAAGAGACTTGTTCATATAGTTTGTATTAAATTAAATAAATATATAAAACCGAAATCGAAGTCTTAATAAATCGACTAATCTAAGATCAAAATTGCAAGTAATAAAATTTTATGTGAGAATATTTAAAGCTAAAAATCATTACCACGATGGAATCTTGTATGAAAATCTCTTTCTCAAGTACCGCCACAGGTCTGGATCTGTATATATATAGATCGGACTATAGAACAAGTAACTTTTTATACGTGTACTCATAAAACTCTATTTTACTAGAAACTTTTTTTATTAATAAAAGAATGAAAAAGTTATACTTAGTATCTCTTACTACCAAATCTTAACCGTTGATTTCCGTCAATCTAACGGTTATAATTTATTTAAAACTAATAAACTTATTAGTTTTAAATAAATTATAACCGTTAGATTGACGGAAATCAACGGTTAAGATTTGGTAGTAAGAAATAGTAAGAAAAAATAGGTAGTAAGTATAACCTATCCCTAAAATAATTATAGGATATTCTTTTATTAATATCTTTCAACAATTTCTTCATAATAACAGTGACATTAAACTCACCCAAGTCTTTTGGGATATGCCAAAGAAAGAAACAGATAAAAGACAAGTCCCGGTTTATTTGCATTAAATGATAAGTTATCAACCTTCCATGATTGCGTAATAATAATAAGTTTATATTTATAAATTTTTTGTTTATAAATTCTTATAAATTATATTAAACATGATCGGTCATATTTTAATTAAGAGTGTATGATTGATTATATTTGGTGTAATTTGTAAAAAAAAATTGTAAACGAATCATTCCCCTAATAATAATAATAATATATTCGATGATAGCTCAGTTGATGTCAGAAAATTGAGTAAGTGGGGTGAAAGCATGTTTTCTATCCTCATCAGTATCGTCCTTGGAAGAAGTTTAAAATCTTAATTCTGGTACCCATCCCAATTCAAACTAACCGCAAAGCGATGAACCAATTAGGATATACTAAAAAAAAGAAACTTCAAACTAGTTTAACTGTTTAAGGTTTAAAACACAATAATGTTAAAAAAAAATAATACAATGTAAAGAATTAATTTAACCCAAAAATTTAAATTATTGGGGATGATGGTCTTTTTAATAGTTTAATTATTTTCTAACACACCTGCTCATACAAGAGCACTTGAGCTTGAAGTATGATATTACACATGTCTAATTTTTAATTTACCATGTGCCTATTTAATTCTATTAGAAAATGTGTGATACCGGTAAATAACCAAATCAACCAAAAAAAAAAATTTAAAGGCTTTAATATTTCTTCGGTGAATATAGATAAGTTATCTACATTTATTCTCAAAACGATATCGTTTTAAGTTGATTGATTAAAAAATTATAACTAAAAAAACTATTATAATCATGAAATAAATTATAATTACAAAAATATCATGATTCTACCCAAAACGATGTCGTTTTAATTTCAATGTAAATAAATTATCTACATTTACATAAAAAAAAAGCAAACACAAAACTTAAAAGTATTAAATGATGACTATTTAAATAATTTATATTATTTTCTACCATATTTGCTTCAATGTAATTCGTTGGGAAAGTGAATGTCTTCAATTTCGATTTTGTTTTTACTTTTTCGGCTGTTTTGACTCAGATTTGGTATAGGACGAAACAAAACATTGCTCATCGATAAAATCGAAGCACCTTTTCTCTCAAACTTTTTTCATTTTTTTTCCTTTTAAAATAGCATTCCAAAATTGAACCCAGCAGATCACTGTCTAATCTCTTTTTCTTCACCAGTTTGTTTGTACATGTTTATTGTCATGTAAGCAGCGCAAAGTGCGGAACCATGTCGTAACAGTCCAAAAAATTACGACTATTCAAATATTTATCTAATAACTCTAAAAAGCTTATTATATAGCTGCTCATTCTGCTCCAAATCAATATTTATAAAAAGGGAGGTTTCGTAAATCTCCAAACACAAACACGTGATCTTGTGGGTTCATATGTTCGAATTTAGTTATTAGATATTTAATCACAAAACATGTGTGAAAACCACGATGTATCCCTCAAGTGATGAACTATGTCAATTTGAGGATATTCTTTGAAGCAATAGTAGAGATAAAGGCTCAACATAAGTTTCTCATGTGTTAGGCAAGTATACTACAATGAAGGATATGTAAATAAAGAGGTTTATCCTTTGATAACTGTATCAAATTTAAAATTTGACATCTCATCTGAGAGCCGTTAGATAAAAAAAAAATTAATGGTGACACATGCTTACAAATCAGAGTCGTTAATCATTTTTGATCTAACGGCTCTCGGATGAAATGTCAAATTTTAAATTTGATACCGATGTCAAATGATCCTACCTCGTAAATGAATATGGTGGCTATATATTCTAGCTTGCAGAATAACAGCTTATAAAAAGAGTACACGATACGAATGACACTAAACTATGGGTCAAAATGATAATTGATCAAAAAAATTAAAAAAAATTCGTCGAAATTAAAAAATTAAAAAATGGGTCAAATTCATGTTGACACGATATGAATTTTTTGCATGTCATTTTTTTAACATGAATATGACACAAATTTTTTTGCGAGTCAACCCAAACATAAGTTTTTATATCGTGTCATGTTATGTTTTGACATCCCTAATAGTTATATTAATCGGAAATATAAGAATCATGTAATAGGAATAATACTATTCATTCCTACAATCATTTTTTAATTATTACTCTTAAAAATACATAATTAAAAAAAATAATTTTAATATTACAATTATCTACTCTTGAGAATAGATATTTAAAACTAAGATTTAGAGGACTCCGATGCACCCTGTATTAAAAGCTTAGTAGATGCTTTTGTAGTTTTACCTGACTGATTATCATTCAACGTTTCTTCCAGAAACCAAACATATAGTAGCATGTATGGAATCTTCACCAACCAGTCACATTGAATGACAGTTCTCACCTGCTGTATTTGCTGTACCTACTGACTCACCCTTCTCACTTGATTGACCAGACAGTAAACATGGTCTGATTGTAGAAATTATCAAAAAATTAAAATATATTAACGTTATTGCAAGATTAAAAATATAATAAAAATGCAACGTAATTAATGCAACTATTATCAATGTAATAGAATGCCATTACGAATAATCTAAGCACGCACTAAATTTGTTATATTATATTAATTCTTGAAAAATTAAAAGTCCCTAAGATTTTTAAAAAATATCATAATCATTCGTACATTTTTAAAAAAAGTTTACTCTAGACATAAAAATTAGTAAAATTATAATATATAAAATGCAAGCGGAATCTAATTTTATATATTAATTTGTGTGTGATATAATATGAAACAAAAATTTAGAATTAATCTTTATTATTACTATTAAGGAAAAGTATTTGTCATTTTAGATGACATAAAGTTATGTCATTTTAGGATAGAGATATACACGGGATAAATTTTTTATTTAAATTTTAAATTAAAAAAAAAACCACTTATTTTCTCTCTCTCATGATTTTCATTTGTTGTGTTTATCTCTTCTTAAAATTACATAATTTATGTCATTTAAAATGAAAAACATCATATCCTAATATTAAACTATTTTTATTTACTATTTTAAGTTAGCTCTTATGTACAAGAATATCTCTGTTTCCCTTCTCGTGCCATTTTCTAGAGAAAAAATTGAATCTCAGCAACCAGCAAATACCCCTCACTCTATTTTATTTTTTTTAATTCCAATGACAATCTCATTTTTTATTTCATTCGTAATCTCAATTCAACGATTTATGAGGAATTTATTTCACAAACAGGTTGCGTAATCTATTGGCATTATATACAATTATTTTGTTTGTTTCCTAGTGAAATTTAAAACCTAGCCTCGAATTAGACGCCATTAATTGTATACAAGACATATCGGATCGAAGCCTTGGTTTGAACTTTGAACTTATATAATGCTAATTGTCATCGTTGTCGAAAACTAATGTAAAAATGTAAAAATTTACGTTTTTATGTTTTCACTAGAATGGTGCGTGTTAAAACTCAAGTAAAAACTGTCTTTGATAAAAACTGGTAGAAACGCAGTGTAAAAACGGTAAAAACTTACGTTTTTACTTAAAACTAAAAATTTAATTAAAATTCAATTTTTTTTTTAAAAAAAACCTAATTTTCGTTTTCCCCAAATCATATTCACACTATCTTAATATCTTTTTGTTGGATATATTTTTTTTTTATAATTATGTCTTATAAAGCTGCAATTCTATTATAAGTTATGCTAAGAGAATCGCATTCTGTTTTTGGATCATTATGTGCATTGAAAGAAGTAAAATTATAATTATATCCTGATGAGCGATAATCCAAAATCCGCAGAGTGTACGTATAAAGCAATTAGAGCAGATTGGTTATCCATTACTTGTTAATTATCATTGTTTATAATTTTGATACTTGGTTACGAAAAATAATTTTCTTTTTTAGATAGATAAGTGGTAGAAAGTATCACACACATGTTCATTATGTGATATTTTTTACATGCATATATATAATTTTGTATCTTGACCTTAAGTGGTAGAAAGTAAAAACTTTATGTTTTGTGTCGTTTCTACGTTTTACGTCTCTACCATCCCTTTCCGTTTCTACGTAGAAACTTGAGCTTGACAACATTGCTAATTGCTAAGAGCTATAAGGAAACCTAATTGGAATGTCTTATATAATACCCATGTCTAGTGGCGAAGCCGGGCTCCAATCGGAGCTCGGGCCAAAAATTATATGCGTATTTGTTTTTCTTAATTTTTGTTAATTCATATTATAATATATTTAAATTATATTAAATATAAAATACCTGAGCAAAGAGCATAAAAAAGAGTTATAATTTTATTAAATTTATTTTAATTTTTTTATATAAGTGGAAATGTAACACATAATCTAACACAATTTATCCAAATCTCTCACCAAATATATTTTAATTTTATGATAAGACCAAATTACCAATTTTAATCCAGGTCAAATTATATTTAATTATATAATTATACATGATAAGTACAATTTGTTAAAATTTAGCCCGGATAAGACCACCAGCCACCATGTGGCTCCGCCACTGCCCATTTCACATGTACACTACATACTAGAAGTGTTTGCAAAATATTCCCCGAATTTTAGAATTCAATATTATGCATCACTCCTTGACTTTATGCATCTGATATTTTGAGAGTGAAAAAAAAAAAATATATATATATATATATATATATATATATATATATATATATATATATATATATATATATATATATATGCCAAGAAGTGTGGAAAGTGGGGCTTCTTCACGAATCACGGACTAATGGTTCATTGATTGAAATATAAAGACATATATAGTTGTAAGGCAGAAAGAGTAATGTCAAAACAGCCTGTCCATTAAGGGGATAAAGAAAAATGATTATTGAGATGATTAGTTCCAAGAAGAAGAAACCAAATAGCTGAATCAAGTTGGTCTTATTATGTCTCTTCAATGTGCATTCATGCATGTTCTATTTCTTGGAGTTTTGTGCAATAGGACTATGGCATTGGTATCGTATAGGAATAACGCCAAATACAAGCATCTATATACATCTTTCGCCCATGCCCGTCTTTCTTTTCAAATCAAATACCTCTATTATTTTATTTTTTGACGTGAATCTCCCGGTAATTGGTATACATATGGTAAGCTATATATCTGAATTTTTTTTTTTTTTTTTTTTTTTGAAGCTTGCTTAAAAGAAGGAACCTCTGATCAGCAGACTAACAACTTTATTCCATGTTAGTATAGACTCCAAAAATATTTTAAAAAATGGGGAGATTAAAAAGTACATTTTTTTTTTAAACTAAATTCCATTTGAATGCAATTAGATCAATTATGTATTGTCATATAATTTACAAGGAACTTGCTTTTCCTATCTACTTCAAATTATTATACACACACACATACATCACACTCCTTACAGATGGTAATTACCAGAATATGGTGCAATGTGTTTATGAGTGTCAGTGTGTAGCGAAGAATAAGTAAGGCCGGTTTTCAATGGTCAAAGCTCATATAGTTTTGTATAATTCTGCGTCAATCTTCATATATAAATGTGGGTTTTATATTTCTTACGTTAAATGAGAATTGAAATCTCATGTTGTAGAGATAAAAAGTATGTGAGACTCATGTGTTAGAAAAAAAAATTAGATGTAGGACTCATGTCAACACGGAAATCGAAGGGTGTGTAAGAAAGTTTGAATTCTCATGTTAAATAAGAAATATAAAACCCGTATAAATATACGGGGTTTGTTTTTCTCATATTGTATGAGAAAACAAACCCTTCTTACACACATCATAAAAAGGTATACCACTCATTTTTTTTGTTTTTGTAAATAGGTGAGACCCACACTTAATATATGACGTTAGAATTCTCCAACAACATAAGATTTATTTTTTCCTAAATATAATGCACACAATTGTCATATTTTGAATATGACAATAAAAAATGAAACATCTGACCTTTTGAATTTTTGTGTTATAAAAAAGAGAAATTTTTTTGGAAAAGGAACATTTCATTCAGTTTAAATTTAAGCCAACTTGGACTTCATATATAAGTACGTAAACACACATAATGCTGTAAGGTCTTCCAATATTGGAATAAGTGGATTTGATTATAAAAGAACCAGGATTTGGACAATGCCAAAAGATTTCAAATGTTGAAGGTCCAATACGACCTATTGGTGAAATCCATTAAAAGACAATTGCCAAGAAATCCATGTCCAAAATACAATCAACACTTTAACTGGAACAAAATTCCATGTCAGACAAAATCCAAACTGCTCTAACAGTTTATTCGTTACTTCATATCCACAAAAGTGAATTCATGAAACCAATAACATCTAGATTTTTATTCACCACTCGTGGGGCACAAGCTTTTGAAAAAAGCATGTCCACATTCTGGAGAGTACTGAATCCATAATGACTATAGCTAGCTAGTACATCACAGCTACTTAG
>JAVKPL010000658.1:0-151157 GCA_032173675.1 Gastrolobium villosum
TGGTTCGGTTGCACATATGTCTAGGTTTATCTCCTTCCTTGGAGGATTGATGCTTGGAGGAATTTAGAAGCTGCCCCAACTTAAAGCTGAGATCAAAATCCGAATCTTTGGGATGCATCCGTTCAAAGCCCCTGGAGTGGATGGGCTTCATGCTGTCTTCTTTCATTCCCAATGGGATATTGTGGGAGATTCAGTTTGTAACACCATTAAGGACATCTTTAAGGACCCGAAGAGAGTTACAGGTATTAACCAAACCTTAATTTTTCTGATTCCCAAAGTCGAGAATCCTGAAGCTATAAGTCAGTTTAGACCTATAAGTTTATGCAATGTCATCTACAAGGTGGTTACAAAAATTGTGGCTTCCCGTTTGAAGAATTATATGAGGGATCTCATTATGCCGAATCAGTGCAGCTTTGTGAAAGGGAGGCATGCTTCGGATAATATTGTGATCAGTCAAGAGATATTTCATTCCATGAGAGAGCTAGGAAAGGAAAGAAAGGTTGGATGGCTATTAAGGTTGACCTGGAAAAGGCTTATGATAGAGTTAGCTGGGAGTTTCTCAGGGAGACCCTCCAAGTGGCTGGTTTTCCTAGTTCCATGGTGGATCTTATTATAGAGTGTGTGTCATCATCATCCATGAATTTGCTTTGGAATGGCGCCCAAACAACTGATTTCACACCCTCTAGAGGTATAAGACAGGGAGATCCTCTATCTCCCTATCTTTTTGTTCTGTGCATAGAAAGACTTGGTCAACTCATTAATGTGGCCGTGAATCAGAAGAGGTGGCATCCGATTAAGCTGGGTAGAAAAGGTCCTCCCATTTCCCACTTGTTTTTTGCAGATGACCTGCTCCTGTTTGCTGAAGCCTCGGTAGAGCAAGCTGGGCTGGTTTTTGATATTTTGAATCATTTTTGCAATGCTTCTGGGCAGAAGGTGAGCAACAGTAAGACAAGGTGCTTCTTTTCGAGAAATGTGAATCATGTTAAGAGAGGAGATCTTTGCCAAATTTTGAATTTTGCTCCAACTGCTGACTTAGGCAAGTATTTGGGGATTCCTATCCTCCACAAGAGGGTTAATAAAAATACCTTTAGGTATATAATTGACAAGACGAATAGCAAGCTTAGTGCTTGGAAGGCTAAATCCTTGTCCATGGCAGGTAGGATTGTGCTCACCAAATCTGTCCTGGCTGCCCTTCCATCTTACTCTATGCAGACTGCTCTTCTGCCCCTTGGAACATGTGATGAAGTTGAGAAGAAAATGAGGGATTTTGTTTGGGGATCCAATCAAGATGCTAGGAAAGTCCATGCATTGCCTTGGAATACTGTGTGTAAGGCCAAAGAGAAGGGTGGTCTTGGGATTAGGAGTTTGAGACTTACCAACAAAGCTTGGCTCATGAAAATTGGGCATAGAACTCTTACTCATAGGAATGATCTTTGGGTGCAGGTTTTGAGAAGTAAATATAAAGTGGAGGATGGGTTGATGCCTTCGATCAAGAAAAGAAGTGGCTGTTCTAATTTATGGCTTGGCTTATCGAGGGTGTGGCCCAAAATTCATGAAGGGTCAAGGATCTTTATTGGGAATGGTGTTAATAGTTCATTTTGGGAGGATAAATGGTTGCCCATTGGCCCTCTAAAGGAGCATACAGTCCAGGACTTACCCCCTGGCACCCATACTGTTATGATAGCTCAGATGGTGGATCACCAGGGAGAGTGGAAATGGCAGGAGTTTAAGGATTTTCTAACACAAGAAGCTTTGAACTGTATTGCAGGTACCTGTCCCCCTCGGCTAGATGATGGAGATGATCAGGTGATTTGGGAGCAATCCCATGATGGTAACTTTTCCTTCAAGACAGCTTTGAATAGCCTCTGTATTGAAGATCCTCCTCAGGTTCAGCCTCACTGGAACTCAGTTTGGCAATGGGAGGGTCCTCCTCGAGTCAAGACTTTCCTATGGCTTTTGCTTGGTGAAAATCTTCTAACCAACCTAAGGAGGTTTCAAAGGCATTTTTCTGCCTCAAATACTTGTCCTAGATGTAACTCCTATCCTGAAAGCTGCAGTCATGTCATGAGGGAGTGCTCCTGGTCTCAACGAATATGGAGACAATTTATTAGCAGGGAGAATTGGACAGCTTTTTGTAGCCAGAACCTGCAGAACTGGTTAGTGTCCAATTCATCTCCAAAAAATAGCTTACTGGGAGGCTTGGATGGTAGTATTTTATTTGGGCTTATTTGCTGGTTTAAATGGAAAGATAGGAATAGTTTTGTTTTTGAAAATACTAATTCTACAATAGAGGAAATAGTTAGATCTATTCGGACTTTCTTGCAAAATTTCTTCGAGGCAAGGAAACTATACAGAGATACTGGGCTGCAAGTTGGGCAGAAAGTGGAAACCCTTGTTCAATGGGTACCTCCTCCGATGGGGTGGATAAAAATAAACACGGATGGTTCTGCTTTGGAAGGTAATAGAAAGAGTGGGTGTGGAGGAGTCCTAAGGGATGAATCTGGGCATTGGCTTATGGGATTTGCTAGAAACCTGGGAGTAGGTAGCTCTGTCAAAGCAGAATTATGGGGCTTTTTACTGGGATTACAGACTGCTTGGAATTTTGGGTATAGGAAGGTGATCAACGAAGGGGATTCCCAAGTAGCTTTGGATATGATCCGGATTGGGTGTGATTCAAATCATCCGTATGCAGGCCTGGTGAAGAAGATCAACATGTTGAAGGATCGTGATTGGCAGGTGTCCTTTGTTCATACTTATAGAGAGGGCAATGGAGTGGCTGACTGGCTGGCGGGGTACTCTCAATCTTTGAATTGGGAAACTGTTTTGATGGATACTCCTCCCCAAAGTTGTCTTGGGTTGCTGGAGAATGACTCTAGGGGAGTGGCTTGGCCACGTGTAATTAGGCTTTAGTTTGTTTTTAATTCCTCTGTTTACAAAAAAAAAAAAAGAAGATAATTGAATAAAGACCCTTGTTTATGATAAGCTAAAGAAAAAATGTAATTATGTACTTTTGCTTATTTTTTTGCCATTGGTGATTTTTCCAATTCTTCTTGCATCATAATAATCATCTTAATGTAGTTATATATAGGATCCCCTTTTTTTTTGTATAATGTTATATATAGGATCCTAAATGGTGGGGAAATGTATTTTCATAAATTACTAAAAAAAAATTATTGGGCTATATTTTTTTTACAATAGTTTTCGTTTTCAAATTGATCCTCTTTGGTCACAAAATCATGTTTCCTTTGTGTGCATTTTATCATTTTGTAAAAAATTTATGCTTCCCGAAAGAGTTGCATCTTTAACAAATTAGTCGAGCTTTTTAATTTTAGTTCTTTAGGAGTTCTATTTGAATATTAGCCGTCATGGCCTTCATATATTAAGTTTGGAAATTCTTTTCTTCTTTGACTCGTTCTAATATTCTCGTTCTTAATAGTTGTTCATTTTAAATAATAATTTGTCATCAATTTCATCGAAGGTCTAAATTTAAATATTGTGAAATTAAGCTCAGTCGACTTCGAGGTGATAAGAAACTAAGTAGAAAAGATGGCAACAACATAAGTCATGAAAGTAAATAATATATTTCAAGATACAAAAAGGTAAGTGAATATAGGATCCTAAAAGGAGGAAAATTGTATTTAACCAAAAGAAAAAATGGGATGGATAGGTTAAATATACAAATTAGTTTAGTTTTTAATGATGTTAAAGGATGAAGTTGAATGAAAAAACTATAAAGGGTCAATTGATTTTATATATATATATATATATATATATATATATATATATATATATATATCTGGGTAAATGATTCAAAGAAAAACTATAAGGAAGTTTTTTTTAGCTTTTTTCTAATGAAATATTCATTTCAATTTAAAAGATAAAATTATATTTTCCCTGTACTTACATTAATGTATTTATAACATTCTAACTCCTAAAAAATATGACAGCCGTCAGTAAATTAAGGAGTGCCAATTGTGAGCATCATGTTTTGCCAACTTAGCATTAAAAAACATGTGAATCATTTCCACATTATTAGACTCAAGTTTAAGACGACGAATGCCGAAACTTCAAGCCATGACAAGCCCTTTTCTAATCCCTAAGCTATGCTTCAATGTCTGGTTTACAACTTAATGTTATAGATAAATTTTATATTGTATGCATTTCCTGAATTTGTTGGACTGACTCTATTGAAGGTGCCTTTCGGTCTCTTTTCCTTTCTATTTGGTTTTTGAATATGTCTAATTCTTTTGATGTCACAACTCACAAGTACTATAGCTGGTACTATATCAAGTAACTAAAAAAGAGTATACAATTCTTAAAAAAATTACAGAAAAAAGAAGAAGAAGAGTATACACAAAACCAAATGGTAATAGGTTAATTAGCGCATGAGAGCTAGTATATGAGGATAAGAATGTGTTCAATCCTCTTTAGTATTATCATTGTAAGAGATTTAAAACCTTAATCTTAGATCAGCCTCGAACAAAATTATCTCCCATAAATGATACATGTGATTTATAAAAATATATATATTATATATGGGAAAAATATTTTTCCATTCATCGGAAATAAAGTTATCTCCAGTGAGATCAAAACGACATCATTTTGAGGTTATAAGATTAAAAAATTTATAAATATAAAGACTAATATAACCATGCAATATATTCAAATTACCAAAACGTCTTGATTTCCATCCTAAAACAACGTCATTTTCGGCACACTGAAGATAACTTATTTTCATTGAGCGGAGAGATCCTTTACCCATTATATATATGGAAAATATTTTTCTTATGTTGATAGAGATAAATTATCTCTGTTAGTGACACAAAATTATAAGAGTGACCCACAAATAATTGGAAAGAAAAAAAAAGAGTGGGACTCACCTTTGTTATGTGTGTGTAGAAATTTAATTTATTTCATGTTAAATGAGATAAGCATAACCCTATATATATATATATATATATATATATATATATATATATATATATATATATATATATATATATATATATACACAATAAAGTCAAAATCAAAATCCCATATACTAGACTGAGCAATGAGATCAAATGATATACTGATTGTGGCATATGTATCATTTGTGATATCAAAAAATTATTCTTTGACTGTAATTTATTGTTACTTTCACAGTTAAATTTATTGCTGACGATATGTAGTTGATATTCATTGGTAAGCATTTTCCTTTCCTTAACCTAAAAGCCCTGAAGTATGCTGAAATTTGGCTAAACCGGATAAGAATCCTTTTTTTTTTAAAGGAAATCAAAAAAGAAGAAAACCTCATTTAACTAACTTTTATTTGTAATTTATTTCATGTCAAGAAAAATAACAACATCTAGCGTTTATTAAAAAGAAAATGTTGTCTCAATTTTAAAGTCTTGAAAACTTTACAAATTAATCTCTTTGATCCTCAAAATCTACCAATTTAGGAAGGAAGAGATATGGCTCTATACATGTGTTATATCTGTATGTCCTAGAAATAGATATGTCTAGCCCAATGAGTTAGTATGTAGTTTTTGGATTTAAATGTCCTTTCCAAGGTATCTATGAGTTAGATATCTTGAGTCAAGTAAATCACTGGGCATAGAAGAACTATAAACGACTTTGCCAAAGATGGTGTGTGTGCACAGTGACAACATAAAAGAGAGTGTCACGTATATGTAGATTTTACCTCTATTTATAGAGTTTACGATAATTGATTATGGACTTTTAATGCTTCTGATGACGGTCCAAGCTCATATATCATGCTATCGTATTAGAATTGTTATCTATATGAGTCCATAATAGCAAAAATCTCAATAAGATACATAAAGTTAATTTCTTATCCGACGTCATGGGACGTCGAAACGAGAAAATTATCATAACTACAAAAATATTGACAAAATTCTTACACCAAGATTTAAATTACAGTTGCTATATAAGCCTTTGAGAATGTTGAATATCGAAAGAGAAGAGAGGAACATTTGAAAATAATACTGTGTACATCAACTACACAGCGGAGTCTATTATATAACTTAAAAGAAAGAAAATACAAACTGATATACTCGATGTGGGACTTCTATATAAAATACAAACTGATATACTCGATGTGGGACTTCTATATTACTATTCTAAACTATCATTTACAACACTCCCCCTCAAGCTGAAGCATATAGGTCATATGCACCAAGCTTGTTACAAATAAACTCTATTCGAGGGCCCCTCAAAGATTTTGTAAACACATCTGCTAATTGCTCATTAGAGGGTACAAAGCTAGTTTTAATTTCACTAGCAAGAATCTTTTCTCGAACAAAGTGACAATCTATTTCTATATGTTTGGTTCTTTCATGAAACACTGGATTTGATGAAATGTGTAGAGCTGCTTGATTATCACAAATGAGAGTTGTCTGTCCAGTGTCTCCAAACTTAAGCTCTCTGAGAAGTTGTTTAAGCCAGATGAGTTCGCAAGTAGTAGTCGCCATGGAGCGGTATTCTGCTTCAGCACTTGATCTGGAAACTACGCTTTGTTTCTTACTTTTCCAGGAAATCAAGTTGCCTCCAACAAAGACACAATACCCAGAAGTAGATCTCCTATCAGTTGGACAACCAGCCCAATCAGCATCACAGTACCCAACCAATTGATCATGACCTTTATCTTCATATTCAAGGCCTTTTCCTGGAGATGCCTTGATATACTTAAGAATACGAATGACTGCATTCCAATGTTCTTGACATGGAGAATTGAGAAATTGACTGACAACACTAACTGCAAAGGAAATATCAGGCCGAGTGACTGTGAGGTAGTTCAATTTTCCAACCAATCTTCTATACTGCTCAGGATCTGAAAAGGGCTCCCCCTGATTTGGTAGAAGCTTGATACTTGGATCCATAGGAGTTTCAACAGATTTTGAATTTAACAGAGCAGTTTCTTCAAGAATATCCAGAGCATATTTCCTCTGAGATATCACAACACCAGATTTAGATTGGGCCACCTCAATTCCTAAGAAGTATCGAAGTTTCCCAAGATCCTTAGTCTGAAAATGATGACATAAGTGTTGTTTCAATCGAGTGATCCCATGCTGATCACTGCCTGTGATGACAATATCATCCACATATACCACCAGATAAATAGAACCAGAAGCAGAATGACGAAAAAAGAGAGAATGATCAGCTGCACTCCGAGTCATGCCAAATTGTTGAACAACACTGCTAAATTTACCAAACCAAGCTCTTGGAGATTGTTTGAGGCCATAGAGAGACTTACGAAGACGACAAACAAGTCCTGACTCCCCCTGAGCAACAAATCCAGGAGGTTGCTCCATATAAATTTCTTCCTCAAGATCACCATGAAGAAAAGCATTCTTGATATCCAGTTGGTAGAGAGGCCAATGGCGAATAGCAGCCATGGCAATAAAAAGGCGAACAGTAGACATTTTCGCCACAGGAGAAAAAGTATCAATAAAATCCAAGCCAAAGACCTGAGTGAAACCCTTCGCCACCAAGCGAGCTTTAAGACGATCCACTTGACCATCAGGTCCAACCTTAACAGCATAAATCCATCGGCAACCAACCACAGATTTTCCAGAAGGAAGAGGTACCAGATCCCATGTGCCATTATGATGAAGAGCACTCATTTCATCAATCATAGCTTGTCTCCATCCCGAATGTGAAAGTGCATCACCTGTAGTCTTAGGGACAGATACAGAGGACAAAGAGGAAAGGCAAGCAAAATATGATGGAGAAAGACGATGATAACTGAGATTGACTGCATACCTGGCCGGAGGGCGAGTATCACGAGTACCCTTACGAAGAGCAATGGGAAGGTCACTATCCGAAGGTGGGACCGAAGCCGTGGGAGGAGATGCAGTTGAATGTGAGTCCACGGATACATCTGACGAATTAGGCTCGATCTCATCAGCAGAAGAGGTGATAGAAGGAGAGTCAGAAACATGGATGGGTAAAGATGGAAGGTAAAGAAGGTCACTTGGGAAGGATGGCTGTACAGAATCAGTATCCACAGGAGTAGTAGAGGATCCAAAAAAGGGAACTGATTCAAAAAAGGAGACATCCGCCGAGATAAAGTATCGACGTAAAGTGGGAGAGTAGCAACGGTAACCCTTCTGAGACCGAGGATAACCCAGAAAAACACATTTATGAGACTTGGGAGCTAATTTATCCAAACCTAGACCAAGATGATGAACAAAACACGTAGAACCAAACACATGTGGAGTTAAAGGATATAAAGTTTGATGGGGAAATAAAATAGAGTGAGGTACCTTATGATTGAGAACAGATGATGGCATGCGATTAATGAGATAGCATGCAGTAAGTATAGCATCACCCCAGAATGTGTATGGAACATTACCATCAATTAACAAGGCACGAGTGGTTTCAACCAGATGGCGATTCTTGCGCTCGGCTACACCATTTTGTTGAGGTGTATAAGGGCAAGATGTTTGATGGAGAATGCCATGAGATGAAAAGAATTGTTGAAATTGATGAGATAAGTACTCACATGCATTATCACTACGAAAAGTACGAATAGGAATACCAAATTGAGTTTTGATTTCATTGTAAAATAACTGAAAAATAGAAAACAACTCAGACCGATTTTTCATTAAAAATAACCAAGTACACCTGGAATAATCATCAATAAAAGTAACAAAATACTTAAACCCTAAAGTAGAAGAATGACGACTTGGTCCCCAAATATCAGAGTGGACCACAGAAAAAGGAGAAACAGCTTGACGGCTAAGACGACTTGGGAACGTACTACGAGTATGTTTCCCATACTGACAAGACTCACAATTTAATTTAGAAAGAGACGATAAATGTGGAACCATCTTCTGAAGCTTTGTAAGACTAGGATGGCCCAGACGAGCATGTATAGTAAGAGGAGAGTCCACAGTGGAGCAGGCTGAAGAAGATGGAAATAGTTGATAGAGGCCTTGAGACTCACATCCTCTGATAATCTCCTTCCCCGAACTCCGATCCTGAAAGATGACAGAGGTTTTAGTAAAAGAAACAACACAGTCAATGGATTTTGTCAAACGACTAATAGAAAGTAAGTTAAAAGGAGAATCTGGAACATAGAGAACATGATCCAGAGATAAATTAGGTAAAAGAAGAACCGTGCCAATACCCCGTGATTGGACCAGAGACCCATTGGCCATAGTAATAGTGGGAAAAGAACCAGTAGTACAAAGGGAAGTGAATAAGGACTTATTACCAGAAATGTGATCAGAAGCCCCAGAATCAAGAGTCCAAGGGCCTATAGAGTGCAACTGAGAGATTCCAGCAAAAGAATTACCAGTGGGAGCAATAGATGTAGTAGGACCTGATGGTTGCTTCTCAGACTTATTACCAGCCGGAGACCCACAAACATTGGAGACGGGAGAGTCCATAATCAAGAGTAGAGGAAAAAAAAAAATCCGAAAAGACTGATCACACAACTAACCGGAAGAAGAGGGATCAGAAAAATAAGACCGGATCCAGAATCGTCTTAGCAAGACGAAAAAAATCGCAACCAGCCGTGGCCGGAACGGAGTCTGCACACGCCTCCACAATCGCCCGGAAACTGACAACGAGACAGTTCCGGGGAAAAAAAAAATTGTAAACTACGATGAACAATGGGTTCACCGAAAAAAAAAAATTCAAACGTTCCTTAGGCTCTTGATACCATGTTGAATATCGAAAGAGAAGAGAGGAACATTTGAAAATAATACTGTGTACATCAACTACACAGCGGAGTCTATTATATAACTTAAAAGAAAGAAAATACAAACTGATATACTCGATGTGGGACTTCTATATAAAATACAAACTGATATACTCGATGTGGGACTTCTATATTACTATTCTAAACTATCATTTACAACAGAGAAAATAATACAAATAATTTGTATGCGAGCCTAATCGCGGTACCCTTGACAAATTAGCAAAATTCTCACATCAAAATTTAAACCATAGTTATATACGAACCTTAAAGAAAATAACGTCAAAAATTTATAGACAAAATTTCAGTTCAACCAAAGACCGAAAGTTGACTCATAATCGCGTCAAAACTCTTAATGTACAAATCAACCTCTAAATTGTATAATAAATAAATAAAAAGCTATGTTATTAATATATTTATCATAAAACACAACAAATGAAAAATATAATTTTAATCGTAAACGGTATTTAATTTGAAATTATAAAGATATTTCCGCTAACATTATATTTCTAAGAGAGTACACAAAAGAAATAATCTTAAGAAGTGCCGTGCTTATTTATGTCTCTTCACTTACATAACTATACCTCAAAATTGTATACCCAACAAGTTAATAAACACGATAGATCCTTTAGAACAAGGCTCACCGGCTGCTGTTATTACTACTATTATGCATCTATATATATCCATGCTATGTAGCACCGATACCGACATGAGACACGTGACACGATACGACAAGACACTCCAACACATTAATTCTAAAAAATGTTAGATTTCGATACATTAGGATACATTTTGATATTAAATATTTTAAATTTACGTAGTATATATTATACTTAAGATTTAATAATTTAACAAAAAATGAATCTAAACTTATAGAGAAGAGATATTCTTACAACCAAAATCTTCTACTACCAACTCACTACCTATCTAATCACTATTAGATCAATATTTTTTCTTTTTTCAAAAACTTTTTAACATTCTCTCTCTTTGATGGTGATTAGATAAGTAGTAAGTTGGTAATAGAAGATTTTGGTAGTAAGAATATCCTTCCTCAAACTTATAATATTCATAAATTTTGCAACGAAACATAAAATATCTCAAATATTTATATTAAACTCAATAAAATAGTAATCGTAATCCAACAAATTTAATAGTTGGAACTAAAAACTCAACACAACGTAACCTTTTAATCTTTTTTGAATTTCTATAATACGTGTTGGAGTGTCGGGGAGTGTAGGAGTGTCTGAGAGTGTCCGGGAGTGTCGAACACGACATTTCAAGATTTTTGAAGTGTCAATGCTTCGAAATGTCCATGTAATTATCTAACGTGCCTTTTTTTTTGGTAACTATTATCTAACGTGCCTTGATAGAATTGATATCCTGGTTTTCCTTACATGGCTAATTGGCTATCAAATGAATAATGTTGTAGACTTAAATGGTCCGTAACAAAAGTGCCTACGTTTGAGGATGGCCAATATCTCACAACAACAATCTTGTAACTTTTTGCCACCACTTCCTCAAGCACCCATTTTGGTGCAAGACACATGTATGTTCAGAGTAGTGATGTCACTGACATATCCTGACTCATTTCTGCCTGGAAGGAAATGCATGAATCAAAGTTCAAACCACAATATTGCTCATGTCGGTGAATTTAATGTGCCCAACCTAACCCTGGTGGATGTAACTCACTTTACAACATAAGTTGAATAGAGTAAGAAAAAAAAGAAAAAAAAACATGTATTCGATTCTAATTTTAGGAGGAACAAATTTAAAAACTTTAAGTGTGATTAAGAGTCCATTTGTTTGCACTTCTAAAAAAATAATTTTTATCTCTTCCTTATTTTAGAAGTTCTTTTTACAAAAGTTAAAGTTATTTATATTTTTATAAAAATATTTAGTTTTTGAAAAAAAAAAATTGACTTTTGACTTCTACTTTTTTTAGAAGTTAAAATTTTTAGCTTCTGAAAAAAGTAAATTTTAGCTTTTTTTGTGACTTCTGCTTTTTTCAAAAGCAACTATCCAAATGAATGAAAACTGAGAAGTGTTTTTTTTCAATAAAAAAATTAACTTTTGGAGAGAAAAAAAAAACTCATCCGAACGGGCCTAAGTCTCGACCTGTAATCAATTATATAATCGACTCAAAAATATCATTAAGGTTGGTAAAAAAAAATGTCCAAGTTATTTGGGTCTCACTTCCTATCTCTCCCTCTCTGATTGTTTCTTCAAAATTCGTCAATGCTTTTTCAAGTTAGGGAGTTGGTAGTAGTAGGCCACCCACCAACGCCAAGCATATTCAGAAAAGTAAAAATTCATAATAATGATGACAAGAATAATACATAGTTAACGCTCATACAAACACAACATATATTGTCTTTAAATTTGCATTAAGAAAACTAAGTTTGAAGTACACTAGTCATTCCTCTTATGGTTTAGAAGTACTTCTTTTGTAATAAAAAATTTACATCCACGCTCGTTGAGAAATTGAACAAAAATAAATCTATTAACAAAAAAATTAACATAACAGCATCATCTTCTTTTATAATCAAACTTAATTTTTATTATTTCAATTTCTCAATAAATTCTTTTTCCTTAGCTAACGAGAAAGCTACAGTAGTTATAGGCAAAAGCTAGCTTTTGCTGAATATTGTGACTTGAAACTCTTGGGTTACTGTCAGTTTATCCAACAAGAAACAAGTTTTTATGTTACTTCCCTGGATCACAGGGCTTCCAGCAATATAATTTTGTCAAAATTTGAATATCATGAAGCAACGGAGCAGCATCGCTTCATAAATATATGAAAGCAAGTTGACGTTAAATGTGCCAACGTACGTGGGCCCGCCTTTGCCAGCAAACAAAAAAATAAAAAATTGTCTTTTGTTTCTTTCGTTGCAATGTTTCAGGTTTGTCCCACAATTTGATGAGAAATTCTTTTATTAGTTACAATTTCCCACATTACTTATTAGGTATTAGTTCGTTCATTATTTAAATTTTTTATATTTTTAATATGAGCTCATAGATTTACACATGTTTAATATAAAATGAAGCGATTATAGAGTAAAAAACTACACTCCAAAATTATTTTTTTTAATTTCATTTTTTACATCTTTCTTTTTGTCATTTCTAATTAACATTCAACACAGACCACAAAACACCTTTAGTAATTGTCATGTGGATTTAGGGGAAGTTCATGGTAGAGGATCATTATTAATGGCATAAGTTAGATTAATTATATCTAGGGGTGTTCGCGGTCTAGGTTGGATCGGTTTTGGAAGTAAAAATAATCTGATTCAATCCCTTCGGTTTGATCATATAATCATCCGTTCGGTTTAGATTTTTTTTCAAATCAGATCCGGTTCAATCCAATTTTTTTCGATTTGGATTGGATCGGTTTTCGATTTTTTGAAAATCTTAAAATTTATTTCATATTATTGTGCCAATAACATCTTTTGTATATATTTGCTTTGTAATTTTTTTTGAAATACAAAAGTATTAGTAAACTATTATATAGTTTTTTTTTTTTTTACAATGAGATATGAAGCTCTACCAAGATAAAATTTTGTTGAAGAGATGTGACTAGATTTTTTCTTGGACTGAGTTGATGGGTTAATGAGTCTTGTGTTTAGAAATTTTTAAGCTATGATTAGGAAAAGACCCAAGTAGGTAGAGGAGAATTAATATATTGGATCGGTTTTCATCAACCCATCCAAAAACCAATCCAATCCAATTAAAATTTATGGATTTTAATCGGTTTTTGATTTTTCGATTTTCAGTTTATTCGGTTATCGGTTTTTCTGTTCGGTCACCACGGTTTGAATCGCATTGGATTCATGGGTCCTCTCACTTATATACATTTCTCTTAGCCCATTACCAATAAATGTGGGACTTATCATACTTAAATATCCCAATAATCTCCCCCTCAAATGGGAAACTAAAATTGATATGCTCTCCCTTAGTATCAAAGGATCCAAGTACTTAACCCGCCTCCTAGCCCAACACCTAGCTAGTCCGAGTCCAACCCGGCTTTGATACCACTATTAAGCGGGTCCAGAGAAAACCCATGGTGGGGGACCACCACCAATGGGTTAAGCAAGTCTAACCACATCAAGTGTAGTAAGTGGGTCCGAATGGGTCCTCTTACTTATATACACTTCAACTTAGTCCATCACCGGCCAATGTGGAACTCATCACAATTGAATATCCCAATAATCTTTTTCATCAAGTGTGAAACCCAACATTGATACGCTCCCCTTCAACCGAGTACCCAAGGGTCTAGGTACTCAACCCGTCTCCTAGCTAGCCAAACACTTGGCTAGCCCGAGCCCAACCAGACTCTGATACCACTGTCAGGTGGGTATAGAAAAAGCCCATGGCTGGGACCACCAGCAATAGGCTAAGCTACTCCAACCGTAGCAAGTGAGTCTGACATTCTATCTCAATCCAAAACCTTAATGCATTGAGTTCATATGCACTTCATTTTTTAACTTAACTCATTACTAACCAATATGAGTCTCATCGTAGTTGAATATCCCAACAATAATAACGTAGAAACTTGTCATCCTTGTACTAGTGATAGAGAAATACATAAAAAATAAAATAAATAAAAATTGTAGATGTGCATGATGGCTCTAATATTATATTGTTTTGGAACTAGAAAAAATTAAAGGTGATTGTTAACAGCGCGCAGTGCAAGAACCTATCCGTTGTGTGTCTCTCCATGACTAACCAAAAAACCGATAAATTAAATTCCTAACAAAGTCAATGGTCGGAATCCCCTCCTCTTAGCTTTAAAACAAAATTCGTAGAAATGTTTTATTTTGGTTGTTCCTTCTTGTGATGCCTTCTAATTCCCTAAATTTCATTTATCTTGCTAAAATTTCTCTGTCTGAAGCTTCATGTTAGCTGTATAAGTTAGTTTGTGATTAAGAATAGTAATTTTAAGGGACTTTGTATTAGGGGTGTTCATAAACCGATTCAAACCGCAAAAACCGAACCGAAAACCGAAAATCGAACAACTGAACAACTGAAAACCGAAAAAATTTACTGGATTGGATCGGTTTTCGGTTTTGATGTTGAAAACCGATCCAATCCAAACCGAACCAAATTTTTTTTTTTACCAAATTATACCTATCCCAAATAATAGCCGGCCCAAAGTTTTAAACCCACCCGTGCGTTAGCCCATTAGTTTTTTTTTTTTTGGTATATAGGTCATTAGTTTTAAGCCCACCCAAAGTTCTAAACCTAATCCATCCAAACTCACCAGTGGCATCTGAGTCTTGCCATCCTCTCAGTCTCTCACTCTTCTCAGTCACTCACGCTTTGGCACCAGTAGCATATCTCTTTCTTCTCAAAAATCAACGTTTGTCTCTTCCGTTAAACATATAACAAAGGTAAATTTCTTCCCGTTATTCGTGTGATGAAGCAATAGTATTCACCTTTGGATCTATGTGTAAGAGTTAAGATGTTTTGGACTGATTGATTCTACTTGCCATAAAATTCGTACACCAACTTTTGATATCCACAAAATTGGAAGAAAAATACTACTGAATGTCATTGGTATATTCACTATTCTGATCAACGTGTAGATCTTATAATGATGTCAGATGATTAATTTTGGGACGAACTCTGGTCTCTTTGAGCCTTTAACTGATGTACAAGACATGTGAACCAATTCTGATCAACGTTTGAAATGTTTTGAAACATCGTCATTTTTTCTGAAAATAATTCTTTTAAGTTTTTTTTTTTTGGCTTTTCAAAAAATCGAAAACCGATCCAATCCAAACCGAAAAAATTGGATCGGATTTGAAAAAAAATTCAAACCGATCGGATGATGTAATGACCAAACCGAAGGAATTGGATCGGATGGTTTTTTGCTTCAAAACCGATCCAATCCAGACCGCAAACACCCCTACTTTGTATCTTATAAAATGAGTAACCAATTGATACAAAGAATATTCCCATTTCCATGCTACTAATACGCTTAGTAGCATCACTGCACGAGGAAATAATAAGGTGTCTCTGTTTTACAAACTTAAACTGTCAACCTTAGATAGATTTTATATATTTTTACGTAGTTAATAATATTAGTCCCTTATTGAAATGTTAGCTTAAAGTTTAATTTTCGTTCTTATACTTTCGGCAGCATGAGAATCCTTTATGAATTAAAGCAATTATTTTAATTTATTATTTTTACAAAAGAAATCTAGCCAAGGAAAAAGTTGTCCAGTTATGTGGTTAGGGCATGTCATACAAGTCCTAGCAATAATATAGATCGAGTGATTAAGTTTGATCCCACCATTTGAGCTGTGTTTAATTATTTAACAAAATTACATCAATATAAACGTCAAATATACTTGTGTACAAAAATATTTTTTAGACGTGTATAAATATTAAGGATGGACGTGACAAATGTTTTTGGCCCGACAAGACCCTAGACAAGTTTCTTTCGTAGTTTCATAAGGATATGCTTTTATTTATTTCTGTTGCTCTCTCTCTTTTACTCATAAGACATACGCACTGGGTATTTATATATATTTATATTGAATGATAAATATACATGGCTTTAGCTTCTGGCTCTTCCATTATATTCCTTTAGATTTAATTTATTATTTTATATTTTTTCAGTCTTGAGTATGATATATTAGTTTTGATGATATACATATTTCCTTGAGTTCCTTCAAAGATTAAATAAATTATTATGTTAATAATGCCTAAAAATTCATCAAATTGAAATCACTTAAACGATATAAAGAAAAGAGTATAAGTGAGATTAATTGATGAATCTAAAAGAGCCAGTGTATACTTTTAGTCAGATCGAGACAAACACTGACATAACGTCATGTCGTAAAGAAAATGACATGAAAGAAGAAACAAACAAACTAATATGGAACTCGGGATCGATATTTGAGAGAATTCTCTATATGTTACCTGTCGTTGGCGTTTGAAAGTGCATGATGGATACTCTTGCTGCATGCGAGCAAGTGCTTCATGATTTAGTTTTCCATGCCAGCTGCGTGAAACCTAGTCCATTCGTCAAGAGGCCAAATTAGGTAAAATTTCAATGTAGCCAGAGACATATATAGCATATGAGATCCTTTCATTTTCATACCTACTGTGCATGAATATTTTGAGATCGCCACCTTGGTGTTAGTGGTACTCGATCCCGGAAAAGCATTATTCTAAAAAATTTGAACATCGGTTAAAATTGATTGGATAAGTTTGACTAAGGTAATGCAGTCAAACATGTCACATATGCTGATGGGACTAGTCCCGTCAATGATACTGACGGGACTCGTGCCACATCAGCGCCACGTAGGCAGTCCAATTACCGTAAAACTTTGAAGACCATAACTTGTGACTCGTGTATCCGGATCAGATGATTTTTTTTTTTTTTGATTTTACATAATTTTTCGAGATATACGCAATGACACCTCAGTTAAAGCTGATTGGATAAGTTTTACCAAAGTAAGTCAAACATGTCACATATGCTGATGGGACTAGTCTCGTCAATGATACTGACGAGACTCATGCCACGTCAGCGCCACGTAGGCAGTTCAATTACAGTAAAACTTCGGAAGACCATAACTTGTGACTCGGGTATCCAAATCAAATGATTTTTTTTTATTTTACATAACTTTTCGAGATCTACGCAATGACACCAATGTAAGTTACACTCTTAATCTTATCCGTTAATCCCACTTATATCTAAGGGCTCAAATTTTTTAGTAATGTGAGCCATTGGATATAAGTGGATCAATGGTCAAGATTAAGTGTAAAATTTCTAACTCTTACACCGGTGTAAGAATATACTGCATCATATATATATATATATATATATATATATATATATATATATATATATTTATACGGGAAGGATCATCTTACACCGGTGTAAGAATAATAAGTCTTACACCAAATCTTTACCATTGATTTTCTGCATCTAACGGTTAAGATTTATTAGGTCTCACTCATTAATTAATTTTTAATTCCCATTAAATCTCAACCATTGGATGCACGGAAATCAACGGTTAAGATTTGGTATAAGATTTATTATTCTTACACCGGTGTAAGTTGATCCTATCATATATATATATATATATATATATATATATATATATATATATATATATATATATATAGGGTTTTATAAGAGTTATGTTATAGGAAAAGTGATTGTGTTATGTTATAGAGATTCGTTTTGCGTGCCAGAGTTTTTTTTTGCTACGGGCCCCACAAAATGTTGTGTGTGTAGGAAAGTTTTTGTAGTATGTTAAATGATAGAGATAAACCCATATATATATTGAAACAAAAAACTGTATATTATGTAGTTACAAATCTGACCATCCATTTTTAATAAATTATTTTTCAATATTTTATTATTTAATTAAACATTCACATTGGATGAGATTGTTGATATATATCATTTTATAAAAACGGTAGGCCATCTATCCAATCAGGTAAGTGAGTTACGTACGTTGGAGGTTACAACACACAAGATAAGGGATCCCAACATTTTTTTTTGGTTATACGATCTATGTGATTTTATTCTTGGAACTCGGTATCTCTATGATACCATGTTGTAATAGTCCTTCGAGTAGATGCCAAATATTTTCTTTTGCAATATAATTTTGTTATACGTCTTATCAATTTATGTTGTTTTTATTTGACGTTTCAAGAGTGATTGAAGTTGATATCTTGATATAGGGAGCATATATAAATTAGCAAGCATCACATATAAGATTGTTGTGTTGCTGTTTTGCCACCGACTAATATTATCACATAGCCTCACCGTCCAAGGCTGCTGAGTCTTCCACGTGCGCTTGTACTTGACGTCATCGGAGAGGGGTGATGATGTAAGTCTTAGCCGTTGAAACAACCTTGGACGGTGGCTACCACCCCACAACACAAAGAGAGAAGCAAGAAAGGTTTGAATTTCCGAAGAAGGAAAGCGACGGGGAAAGCACGTGATGTTGCCGTTTTCAAAGTTGCGGAACCATTCATTGGGCGAAACGTGGATGGAACAGTTGTTGTGGGCAAAGAAGTTGGGAAATGTTGAATGGTGGAAAAGTGTGACACGTAGAGCTAATCATTTGTGACTTAGTAAGACTAGTCTTTTCACTCTTTTATTCTCCATTCATTATTTAATAATTATTTTATCTCTTATTATAAATTATTTATCAATCTTTTATCTTTAATCGATTAAATTAATTATTTAATCAATTAAATGGTCAAATGGAGATTTAATCGATTAAATCTTCAATTTAATCGATTAAATCTTCCTCTTTATCAGAAGAACAATCTTATGTATGAGAGATTTAATCGATTACATGGGGAGATTTAATCGACTAAATCTTCAAGTCAACGATTTTTACCTATTTTGATCATTTAATCGATTAAATTTTTGGCTTAATCGATTAAAGAATAACAGATTGGTAAATAATTCTAAATAAAGGACAAAATAATTATTAAATAATTAATAAGGACAAAAGGTGAAAAAACATAATAACACCTTTTTTATTTTATTTTTGTTGTTGTGAACATTGTAAGTCACATTCGTCGTTTGGTCTTTGATGAAGGAGAGTGATGTATATAATAGTTCTTACATAAATGCGTGGGAAAGCAATGTCATTACACTTTGAAATTATTTAAAAGAAATTATTATTTATTTAATTTTTTATTTCCAAATCCTTTCCTACCATTACAATTTAAAATTGAAATCCTAAATTTGAAATCAATTCAGAATTCGAATTTCAAAAGAATGAGCAATTCCAATGTAGAAAGCATTTAAAACAGTTGAGTAATTCCAATTTACAAATCAGTGGGACATTGAATGAATTGTCTGCCACCACAAATGATTAACTTAATTTTCCATTGATTTTTTATTTCGATTTTTAAAAGAAATTATTATTTATTTAATTTTTTATTTCCAAATCATTTCCCACCATTAAGATTGATAGAAATGGAAGGACAAATCAAAGAATTAAGAATCAATTTGCATGACAGACGATTACATTTGAAGCACTATGATGCAGGAAAACAGATTCAGAATTTAAACCATATGTCTCCCGATTAAAGCCATAAAATTAAAAAAATACATATCAACTCATTGAAGGAAAATAAAATAATCCTGAGCTATTAGCAGTTATGATTCGCTGTATCAAGAAATAATTTTGAGCTGTTAGCTGTTCTGATTCGCTGTATCAAGAAAGGAAGAAATTTGACGAACATTTTGGTCGACAAGAGACTTAAGGAATGATGTGATTATATCACTTGCTGATACAAATTTTATAAAATACACCTCTCCGTCACAGATTTTTTTTCGGAACTGCAAAGATCATTTGAGAGTAGCATGGATCCTTCCACCCTACAAAAAAAAGTGAAAGCCAAAATTCAAACAAAGAAAACAAAAATCATAACAACAGACACAGAAACTTAAAATCACAACAGAGATGAAATCACAACAGATTAGTAATATATATATATATATATATATTCAAATGAGAGTTTATTGGCATGTCATTATCTGTTTACCACTTAAGGGAGAGAGAGAAACCTTTAATCCGTCTTAATTCCTTGCACAATGTGATAAAGTCTCCCCACTTCACATGTGGCAACGTTTAATGAACTGAAGGATCTGTTCAGTCGTGAACATAGACATTCCTTTCAGGTATTCTCCATTAACACGTCTAATGAATTGAAGGATATGTTCAGTCGTGAACATAGACATTCCTTCTAGGTATTATCCATTAACACCATTTTCTTTAAAAGTTTGCCGGTAATTACCAAGATTTATAGTCTCCGGCCAAAAGCCAACGTCCTGATAAAAAAGACAAAAGATGAGTGAGAGCACTGTTGTTAGTTTATATTCTCAGTTACATTTGAAGATGCATTATATGTCTGTATAACAGCACGCAAATAAGAAGAAGCTGTCATAAGGTTATATTCACCGAGATTAGATCCTCATCAAACAGCTCTTGTGTAATATGTACAGTTCACATTACAGTCAATAACATAAATGAATTAAAAAAAAGATGTAGAAGCATTTTAGAGCTTAAAACATTATATTAGTCATTCATAACAGTGCATCCATTACATTGTAGAGTCTGGACCTATAAAATACACCTCTCTGTCACAGATTTTTTCGGACCTGCAAAAATCATTTGACAGTAGCATGGATCCTTCCATCCTACAAAAAAGTGAAAACCAAAATTCAAACAACGAAAACGAAAATCATAACAATAGACACAAAGACGAAAACATGCTACGACAACAGAGACGAAGTGACAACATATTATAAAGAACAAAGGAAGAACAACCAGCACTACCCGTTCATCCAACAGAACCATCTCAACATTGTCGTCAAAATCCTTACGTTGAAAATTAGGAACCTTCCAAGATCGAACCACCTTAACCTTAATCCTCCGGTCCTCCTTGGTAGGATTAAGATCCTTTATAAAATCATAGGTTGAAAACATTTCGTAGGGGAGAACGAAAAAAGGAAGAAAAGAAAGAACCGATTCCTCTAAAAGAAACAATCAGCAAATATGGAATACCGGAGGGAAGAACACAATTTCTATTCCCACGTTCCTTCTTATAGACCCAAGCAACAAAAGAAAAGCAGACAGAGATTAGATGAAGGTTGTCTGCCACCTAAACACCTTAAATTTTTTTCCCACCGATACAATTTGAATTTCAAAAATGAAATTGAAATATTTCTAAATTTAAATCGAAATCATATTTTGAATTTTAAAAGAGCTGATCATTCCAATGTAGAAATCATGATCAGTTAATTACAAAAAAGAAAAAAAAGAAAAAAATCATGATCAGTTTGAATTTCAAATTTCAAGAGCTTCTCAATTCCAATGTAGAAATCATCATTAAATGAAACAGGTGAGTGGGACATTGAATGAGGACTGGGACAGTTGGAAATTGAATGAAGAATCTGCCACCACAACTCAATTGAATCATAACTCAATTCAACTTTTTTTTCGTATTTTAAAATGTTTAAAATATTTAATAATTCGAATTTGCCAAAGAAGGAAAGTTTTTAAGTGGGTATGGTGTGAATAGAAATTTGAGATGCAAGTAGGGAGTGACACATGGCAAAACTTGCCAAATAATGGAATTCCTTTAGAATATAAGAAGAAGATATATATATATATATATATATATATATATATATATATATATATATATATATAATCAAGACAATTTGTAAATCATAACAATCAAGACGGTGATTTGTAACAACAATGGTCTATGTAATTCACGAAAATCGAGATATAAAGAAAGGGAAAAGCATCTCTCCAGTCACTGGAGATAAAATTATCTCAAGTGAACTCAAAATAACGTCGTTTTGGGTTATAAGATTAAAAAATTATAATGATAAAAACTAATATGACCCTGTAATATATTAGAATTACAAAAACACCTTATTTTCCGTCCTAAAACAACGTCGTTTTGGGCTCACCGGATATAACTTTATCTCCAGTGACTTGAGAGATCCTTTACCCATGAAGAAAACATGTATATATAATGAGATTTATTAATCTCATTTAATATAAGGCAACTTATATCATGCCATAGAAATAAATGAGTCCCGTCATTTTTTTTTTTTTAAATGGCACAATTTTGTCACATCAATCATGCCAACGCCTTTTTTTGTGTCCGGGAATTAAAACAAAAAACAAATGAATATTTCTCATTTTATTTAATTTTTATTTCTGCTATATGTTTCATTACTTGAAATTGAAAAATAAACCAATTTTATCAAATACTATATATTTCTAATTATTTATATTATACAAACAAATTTTTTTAATTTTTTAATTTTTTTGTTTGAAAAGTTAACATACACAACCTTAGTTGAAAACTCATAAAAAATAAAATCTACTGGCCAAACATTTAGAAATGATAAAATAAATTAACAATGTCAAGTTCAGTTTTATTCATGTATAATATTAGAATGTTGGAATCCAATCGTTCAGATTAAGTTAACTGAGAGAATAAATGAGCACACACTATGATGTGAAGAAGACGCATGAAGTATAATATAAAAACAACACAACATGCAGCATTACAAAAAAGAAATCTGAATATTGTAGTTCATAATCAGTATAAAGATATTAAAATCATACAAGATTTCGTCTGATTTACCCGTTATAATTTAGCTCTTGGTATATCCAATCCAAATACACGCTTTTTAAAATAAATAAATCACGCTATGTATTAATATTTTATCCAAATAATGCACAAAATTGTGCATATATAAAAATAAATTTATGCTGTGCCACTTGTATCATCTTCTTTAGCCAACGACAGCTTTTGGTCCTCTTGTTCCTCTGTAATGAAAAACACAAATCCATCAAGTAATCAAACGAATGTGTAGTATTTACAAAGTCAAACTACTAAGATACCGATGTTTAAAAACTAAAAAGAGCAATTCCCTTATCCAACCAACCAGAATTGATAGATAAAAAAACTGCATACACAAGGCCATTAAAACTATAACCAGCATAAACAAAAGAAAAACCTATGAGATTTGAAATTGCTAACATATCTTTACAAGATTCGCATAGCCACCTACCTGGGAAATAAAAAAAATATCTAAAACACAAGATAGAATGTTGAAAGTCATTTAATTTATAGATTAAGCATGGAATAAGGCCGCCCCCTTCTATAGAAATGTCATTGACGATGATAAAATTAGTTAAGGCCAAAATGCACCTTTGGTCTTTTAAGTAAGTCTCAGCTGTCAAGTTTAATTTTTATCCCTATAATTTTATTTTTTTATGTAACATCTAATATTTTACATAAATGTCACCAATTTTGCCCTAAATACTAACTCTGTTTCAAGGACTAACATAAATTGCCTACGTGAGACACAAAAGACATCGCAGTGGCAAGAACTCGATGGATGGACATTTGAGTCATCCTATTTGGCAAAAAAGACAGTAAATATACTTCTATTATTCCTACTTTCTTTATTTTCCCTAATTTCTATTATCTACGGCTCTACCTAGTTTTGGAGACCAAACTAGTCTCTAATTCAATTTGGAACAACACAGCAATCTTATTATTTGGGTCCCATTGGCAAGGAAACCCTTTCATTTCCCCCAGTTGACAATTTACATTGAACACTACTTGATGCTCTATTTCCAGTTGCAGCCCCCTTTTTTTTTCAAATATTTGGATGAATGAAGGAAATTAATTTATGAAGAAAAGAGGCAAACCGTAGAGAAAAAGTCAGAAATAGTTAAATTTTCTTCTCCTATTGACAAGCATTGAAAAACCACCCTTCTTAGCTTGAAGTTTGAAGTTGACTAACATCCTTGATTAAGATAAGATGGCATCTCTGAGGTCTTCAAATTGATAAGGTTTTATCATTTATCATCCCTTGAGATGGTTGGGGGCACCGGTTTGTCCCCCATTCACGTTTTCTGTTCTCCAAGAGGTATCCACCGGAGGAAGTTGATAGTCATCTGGTTTCAAGGCCAAGGCAAAATCAGGCAATGTTGGTGCTGTCTCCATGATTCTGTAATAAGCATTGACAAGAAAAAACATGATTTAGTTAGTCATTGTGCTTCTTTTCATGAAGCAAGAATAATTATGAAATCACAGTTAGGCAACAATTTACTCATGCACCCAGTAAAGTTTACCTCTCAGGCAACGAGAATAGTGCCTGAGAAATGCTCTTAACAAACATTAAATGTTCATATAGAAGAGTTGAACATAAGAACATGAAATAACCTCAGCTATGAGGCCATTAGGCCTTTAACCTAGTGGTGACCCTGTCCTTGGACAAGAAATAGGCGTAGAAAACTACTACTTTTTGAGGGTATATGATAATGGCCAATCTCAATGTGCTGCATTACATTCAAGGGAAACAAAGGGGTAGTGAATAATTTCTTTGAGAACTCTAATAATATTCCCAAAGTTTATTAAAATAAAAAAAAATAAACCATGAATATTGCTAAAATATTGTAAGGCAGTTCCGTTATGATCCTCAACAGACAATGAGAGATTAGCCCATAGTTTCCAAGGCACAAGGCAATCAGTAAACCAGAGAATTCCAATCTATTTGTATTACTATGCAGTAAGACAAAATTAAATACCAAGATGCAAATAATTCTCTGGTTTGGTTGTTGAATTCCTCTTGGCTTTAAAAGGAAAGCCAAGTACTTTTAGTTTTATAACCAAGGCCCACCAACATAAGAAAGCACCCTAAGAGTTCCATTAGCAATCACTTCCAGAAAGAGAAACAAAATAATTCAATGATAGGGGATATATGAACCAAATACTCAATGCAAGAATAAGGGTAATTGGGAAACTAGAATTACCAAATGACAATAAAACCATAATCAAAGTGTTTGAGTGAGTGGGAATAGTTGCCCATTAGAATATATTATCTTCATTTGAATGAGAGAGATCCTGGTTCTCAGAGGTCTGTGTTGTTTCAGATAAGGACTTATCTAAGTAGATAATAAGTGGTCATAATAAAATGCCTCATAGGAGTGGTAAGAGGTATTTAGTAAAATTAACATAACATTCTGTCTTGGCTGTATCCGTGAGTTCCCAACTCTTCACTTGTTATAAAACCAGGAAGTTTCAGATTAACAAAAAAACTAAGTAGATCGCCCAATTCAAATAGTTCGGCAATTTGGATGACCAAGAGTCTTCTTATCCAAAAAAGGTTAACCATTTTGACTCTTGCATTGGCACAAGGCAATCAGTAAACCAGAGAATTCCACTCTACTTGTATTACACTATGCAATAAGACATAATTAAATACCAAGATGCAAATAACTGGGGAGAAAAAGCACAAACCTTTGCTTCAGCATACTTCCATTTCACATAAAAGTGGTGTTTTTCCATCCCAACCATTTGCTAATGCAAGGTTCATAATATTATCTCGAGCCGGAAAATTAAACAGTGTAAACAAAGTAATTTATGCCGAATAAACGCACCCATGTTAACATACCTATGCACGCACATGTTCATATACATACACACAGTATATAGAATTGAAGCAAAGGTTTGTCTTAGGGAAAAAAAGCTATAAATTCAGAACAAAGAGAAACAAGTTAGAGATCCCATAGGAAACTTGGGAATAAACAAATAAAACAAGAATTGAATGGAGTTTTCCCTGAATATGATAGGTTTTCAGTTCTTAATTCTCTGCTAGGTATCTTCCAGTTGAAGCATGCACAATGAACTACAAGACGCATGACAATTCATTTGGTAGGTCCATCCAAAAAAACATTACTACCTGTCCCGATGCTTGTATATAGAGTGCTCGAAGAACTCCTTCTGCAAGGTCTACTGGTAAGTTTCTCCTAAATTAGAACCAATAGTGAGAAGAGTAATAAAAAACAATGAAGATGGTCGTTTAGATTACACAGAACAGTGTGACAGTGAATTCATTGCATTGCCCATGTACATACCTGAGTTCAGCAGGCAACTGTGGAAGAACATTCCTGACAGCACAATCCAGAAACCCAGCCGCCTTTAAAAAGATATCAACAGAAGCTCGTCTGCTTTCTGTCAGTAATTAGTAATTAGTAATTACCAAAAGTTCAAACTTCATAGCAGGAAAAATATATAAAAGGGCATCAAAGAAGCAACATTGTTAAAAACAAAGTATTGCAGTATATAAGACAACAAAGAATATGTTTTCCACTTAATCAGCTACCAGAATATGTTTTCCACTTAATCAGCTACCAGAATATGTTTTCCACTTAATCATCTATCAGAATATATAACCAACAGGTGAAAGAAATTACAGCAAATTATATTATTCTGTTCTGTCAATAACAAGATAAAATTTCCATTCCAAATTACAGGTAGACATGAAAACACAGAGAATGTGTTACTACATATGCTATGCATGCCTGTCAGGACTTACTGACAGGAAGTTTCCACCAACCATGACAAGTCAAAGAAAGAACCCAAAAAAAATACATATCTTTCTTCAAAGTTCAATAAGATACATGAAAAACGAGAAGTTAATGGTAATTAAAGCACCCTTTTAGCCATATTTTTGGTCCATGAATCAAATAAAATGGTAATTTAAATTATAAGCAACAGGTCCAAGTAATCACAAAATCACACATACACAAAGAAGAAACATCAAAACCAGCATCAACATCACCTTTATCTCAAACTAGTTGGGACACAAAGAAAGATTAATTGAAAACCTCAAGACTATTCTACTTGTGTCATTAGTTAGTTTTCAAAACAGCATTGAGTTGAAGTCTCCAACTAGAAGCCTAAACTATTCTGTTACTTGGTATAATAAGCAATAAGATTATGGGGCAAGTAACAAAGAAGCAAAAAAAAAGTTCAGTATTACTCACCTTCTGATACTTTGGCTGATTACCAGCAGTAGATGTTCTAG
Source organism: Gastrolobium villosum (assembly GCA_032173675.1). NCBI lineage: Eukaryota > Viridiplantae > Streptophyta > Magnoliopsida > Fabales > Fabaceae > Gastrolobium > Gastrolobium villosum. The sequence continues at coordinate 27,099 of JAVKPL010000658.1, forward strand.
GAAGAAGTAATAAATTAGCTTGTGATAGCGATAGCATTGCCATCAAGTGCAAAACTGACAACACTTCATACCAAGCATTAGACATGGCTGTTTCCTGCAAAAAAGTGTCAATCCCATCCAAAGAATAAAAGTGAAGGAAAGAGAAAAAAGATGATAAGCATGCTTGTGTATAGAAATAGATATTCAAATCAACTTTCACTATAATAACAAGAGAAAAGGTGTCTATCAAAAAAAAAAAAAAAAAAAAGAGAGAGAGAGAAAAGGTTTCAAAAGATTACATTAGGCATGCATGGTGATAAAACAAAAAGGTAGCATTTCCCGTGCACCCCGTTACACCAACAACAGAAAAACCCAACACGAGAATGAGAACTTCCTCAAGGTTAAGTAGTAGCTTCAAGCAAAAGGTTTTGGATCATAAAATTGAAGAAAAAAGCAGCTGAAATTTTCAGCAAAGAATGAGAATTATGACTCTTGAGTAAAGGATTTCCAAAGAAATCAAGACAAGCAACAATTGCAGATACGCAAAGGAATATTTGCATTGTTTTTATCTCTTCCTTGCACTAATTGATGAAACAGCGTGTCTTGTGACGGCTTCAAATCACTCCAATTAAAGACACCGATAAATCAGGAAAGAAACCAATAATGTTCCAGAAGTGGATAACACAAGTTTGAAGTTCAAAACTTTTTGAAAGTAACGAGAAAAATGCTCCATTGGGCTGATGAAAAAACACACAGAACCTTGGATTTTTTTTTAAATTTTTTTTTGATAAACGAACCTTGGATTTCAAAGTTGGGATTAAATACCAAAAAAATAATAATAATAATAATAAGAAAGGCCTTTGTCAGAATTCATCCCAACACATAAGTTGAACTGGGTTTAGCTGATTTTCCAATATGGTATAATCAAAAGCAGTAGTACCAAACCCAGAAAAGCATCTTTTATTTTATTTTTAATAAGAAGAAGATCAATTTCTACACTTGAATTTATCATTTCCAAGAAAAGAAAAGAAAAAAAAAAAAAACTCCACCCCATAATCCAATTCAGAATCACATGCTAATGAGTCTTACCATGAACTGATAGAGTGCCAGCAATTTAGCAAAGCAGAGTTGTAATCCAATTCAGAATCAAAAGAACCCTAAAAAATGCAGAGAACTTAAGAGGTGCCCTGAATCACAGTAGCCTTGAGCCTGAAGATCGCAGAAACAAAAACTAAAATTGAAAAGAATGTGATTCTAAGTTCAGAGAGACAGAGAGGGACTGAGAACAAAATTATAATCGCTGGCAAAATCTTTTTTAGTGGCTGACGATATAAAAGGACCAAATTGGTTCCTAATGGACAAAAAAAATGGCTTCTTTAATCTTTGTGTCAATTTTGATATTAAATAAATGATTATAATATTTAAAATAGAATACTTATATGATTATGATTTTTCATCGAATGACTATTCATCTATTGTATTTTGGTGCAAATATGGGAAAAAAGCTCTATGCAAAAATGGTGGTTCAATTCTATGTTGTTTAATAGAGAATTAGAATACAGGTGCGGGTTAAGTGAATCGGCGGATAGTTTTGGTCCTATTGAAAATATCAGTCTAAGTGAACACCCAATTATTATGGATACAGATAAAAGCGATTTTTTTTTTCATTATTTTAGAGACCAATTTAGTCCGTTTTTATTACCGGGATTAAAAAGGATTTCGTGGATATTGTTAGGGACCAAAAAAAATATTTACTCTATTATTAATACTAATAATATTATTATATTACTAATTGCCCTTACATGGCGCCCATTTTGCAAAACCCCATCTTTTTAAAGCCTCCATGGGTTCTCTGTCTTTCTGTTTGTGATTCTAAAATTGGGTATATCGCAGAAGCAAAAACTAAAATTGAAAAGAATGTGATTCTAAGTTCAGAGAGAGAGAGAAGAATAGGACACAGAGAGACCAATAACCCACCGGTCCAACCAACAACCCGTTACTTCAACCGTGACAGTACCCGGATCAGGTTTAAAACACTGTTTACATGAGTCAATTCATTTTTCTTGATATTAAATCATTTTTGTCACATCAGTCATGGCAACGCCTTTTTTGTGTCCGGGAATTAAAACAAAAAACATAAAATAAATGAATATTTCTCATTTTATTTAATTTTTATTTCTGCGATATGTTTCGTTACTTGAAATTGAAAAATAAACCAGTTTTATTAAATACTATATATTTCTATTATACAAACGATTTTTTTTTTAATTTTTTCTGAAAAGTTAACATACACGCCCTTAGTTGAAAACTCATAAAAAATAAAATCTACTGGCCAAACATTTAGAAATGATAAAATAAATTAACAATGTATGAGCACACACTATGATGTGAAGAAGACGCATGAAGTATAATATAAAAACAACACACACAACAGCATTACAAAAAGGAAATCTGAATATTGAAGTTTATAATCAGTATAAAAATATTAAAATCATACAAGATTTCGTCTGAACAAATCACGCTTTGTATTAATATTTCATTCAAACAATGCACAAAATTGTGCATAAAAATAAATTTAAAATGCGAACGATGAAGAAAAAGGAATAGAAGAACGGAATTCAGGATCGCCGCCAAAGATCAGCATAAAGGAGGGCACGAAAAAACAAATGCCTCCAAGTATAAGCAGCAAGATATGTTCTTGCTCCAACAACTTATAATTCCTTATTTCCCAGTTCCTGCGAACGGCGTATATCATCAACGTCAACCATCCAACAAATGCCATGGGCAATAGGATGATGGATTTCGTATGCATGGCACATATCACAAACCTGTACAGAAAGAGTACCACCGGAATCCCGACCAGAATGACCAGGTCATATTTATGCTCGCCGAGGAGATATTCGCGTCGGAGGTAATGGAAGTAGATTGTAAAAGCCATGTAAATGGCTAAGGAGACCACCTGCGCGATGATTAACATTACGTCGCTTGCGGAGATTGGGTTTGATGGGCTACGGAGGAGTAGAAACATATCCCAGTAAAGCATGTAGTTGACGATGTACACCACTTGCAAACACGATGGGAAATCCTTTCTGTCCGTGGAATCCACATACGAGGTTATTGGGAGTATGCCATTTGCGGTCATGGTCATTGTTCTGCGTGTGGCAGATGTGTTCAACCTAGGTTGGATGATTGATCTCGGGGATTTAGGTGTTTCTCTCTGGATATATCTATTCTATGAGTTAGGTATCTAGGAGAAACATGGATCACTGACACTGACCAGGGCGTTCGCCTCAAAGGGTGTGTGTGCACGTGATGCTCAATGATTAGGTGTATACCTTGTTGTTCCGCCTACCTTCTTTATATAGCGCGGTTCTTAGGGTTTGCTTGGATTGGACCGAGATGGAAAGTGGGCCTTAGTCCGGCCCACAACAATCATGGTCATGGAAGGGGAATTGACACAACTTAAAATGACACAACTTATATCCTTTGTCTCTCACAAAGAGGTGAGACCCACACCTTTATTTTTTTTAACTCTCTCTCCTCCTTTATTTATCTATTTCTCTCTATTAAAATGACACAATTTTACATCCTTTAAAATAACACACACTTTACCCAATAAAAAATTAAAAAAATAATAATCTCTTTTAAAAATCGAAATAAAAAATTAATGGAAAATTAAGTTAATCATTTACGGTGGCAGACAACTCATTCAATGTCCCACTAATTTGTTAATTTGAATTACTCAGCTCATTTAAATGCTTTCCATATTGGAATTGCTTACTTTTTTGAAATTCAAATTCTGAATTTATTTCAAAAAATTTATTTCAATTTTAAATTGTAATGGTGGGAAAGGATTTGCAAATAAAAAATTAAATAAATAATAATTTCTTTTAAAAATCAAAATAAAAAATCAATGGAAATTAAGTTAATCATTTATAGTGGCAGACAACTCATTCAATGTCCCACTGATTTGTACATTGGAATTACTCAGCTCTTTTAAATGCTTTCTATATTGGAATTGCTCACTTTTTTGAAATTCAAATTCTGAATTTATTTCAAATTTTGGATTTCAATTTTAAATTTCAAATTGGAATGATGGGAAAGTATTTGGAAATAAAAAATTAAATAAATAATAATTTTTAAAAAAAAAATCAATGGAAGATTAAGTTAATCATTTATTATGGCAGACAACTCATTTTATGTCTCACTACTTTTTTGTTGTTGTATATTATGAGTAAAAAAAACCTCTATTTTTTTTTGTATATCCCACTATTTTTTCATGGGTAATTGTTAGGGTTTAGGAATGTTGCATAAAAAAAAAAACATTAAAAGAAATATTGTAAAATAATAAAATTATTTATATTGTAAAATAAATTCAAAATTTGGAAATAAATTAAATAAAAAATTATGTAACAATTTTTGGTGGCAGACAATTCATTCAATGTCCCACTGCATAGTACATTGGAATTTCCAAATTAATAATATATAACTCAACTCTTCTAAATTTTGAATTTATGTTTAAATTTAAATTTTGGATTTGAATTTTTAACTTCATAATAATGGGAAAACTTTTAGAAAAATGACAACTCATTTAATGTCCCACTACTTTTCTTTTATTGTATATTATCAGTAAAAAGACCTATAATTTTCTTTTGTTGTATATCCACTATTTTTTACAACGATAATTGTTAGCCCTATTAAAGCTAAATAAAAAAAACATTAAAGAATTTGTAGAATAACAAAATTATTTATATTGTAAAATAAATTTGAAATTTGGAAATAAATTAAATGAAAAATTATGTGAACTTGATATGTGGAAAAAGAGTTCAGCATTTAATATTTATGCACCGGAAAAAGATATATATAATAAATTTGAATTTAAAATAAAATGATACATTAACAATAAAATATTTAGAATTATAAAAATACATTTATAGTCGATAAAAATTATTTAAAATTTCAAATTTAAAAGAAAAAATAAAAATGGCATAATTTATACTTTGAAAAAAATAAATTTAAATTTTAACATAAAAGTTTTAAATATACCTGTATAACCAATTAAAATAATATATAAAAATCATAAATTAAAATAGAAAAGAATTATGTAAAAAAATATGTATAATTAATATAAAAAGTTTTAAATTTTAAATTTAAATAAAAAATGGCGTTTGTCATTCTATAAAAAAAATTATTAAAATTTAAGAACTATAAAGATTAAAACTTCAATTTAGTACATAAGAAAGAAATTAAACTTTCGTTTATTTTATTGCAAGAGTGTAATTAACACAAATACTTGCAAAAAAATTATTTATATAAAATGCTGACATTTAGAGTGGAAAACTGGGCTCGGCCAAGAGGGCTGGCCCGCCAATATATTTTTATAATTCAATTGAAATTTTATCTTTCTTCTTTTTTAATTAAATTACTGAATCTGATTTCAATTTTTGTAAATACAAATTTCTGAAATTCCAAAGACTAACGAAACTAATCTTTGCAAAAAAAAATTGCAAGTATAAAATGTGGACAGTTAGAGATGAAAAACTGGGCTCGGTCCGGAGGGCCGGCTCGCTAATATATTTTATAATTCAACTGAAATTTTATCCTTTTTGTTTTATAATTAAATTTCTAAATCTGATTTCAATTTTTGTAAATATAAATTTGTGAAATCCCAAAGACTAACGACACAAATTCTTGCAAAAAAAAAAATTTATTATTATTTTATAAATCTGATTGTCGTAAATGAAAGTTCATCTCCGAGATAAAATATAAAAACCTATACGCAATTATAAAAATATTTTTTTATGGATAAATATAAAAACATATTACATGCTGATAGTTAAAGGTGATAAACTAGACTCGACCCGGAGGGCCGACCCACAAACACATTTTTATAATTAAATTACTAAATCTGATTTTAATTTTTGTAAATACAAATTTGTAAAATTTCAAATACTAACGACACAAATCCATGCAAATAATAATTATTTATTATTATTTCTTAAATGTGATTGCAATAAATGCCAGTCTATCTCAAAGATTAGTGTAGTTGCTTTGATTCTGTTTATATGCATTTGTTGCAATGTAAGCAAAAAATATGACCTATACATGCTTATTTGATTATGTTTCATTCAAATCCCGTTCAGAAAACATTTTTTTTGTCCTTAACAAAATTTAATCCAATCTTTTTTTTTGCTGATAGTATGACTTTTGGGTGTGAACATATTAGTGTTACTTATTTAATGAGTTTTTTCCTTCTGTATTGTAGTTACGAGGAACGAAAATCACACAAGAAATGACATATTTAGTAATGTTGAACTCATCCCTCCAATGATTGCTACGAAATGACACTGAATGAATAGCATTTTCATATTATAGGTAAAAGCTGATATTTTAAATCCATATTTGCTTGGTGTTATTGTTACCTTGATTTTGTTGATGAATGTTATAGTTAGCAATGATTTATACGCATTTCTTTTATATCCCTTTCTCATGTAAACATGATGTATTATAACGTATTATGGTGTATGATGATATAGTTGTATGCAAAATTATTTATCCATCTGAATAGCAGATTTTTATTTGTGGTTGATATTTGCAAAGCTCTATGTCAATGCTGTAATTTTTTTCACCTGAAATATAGAACAAAATAACAACACAATTTTTTGTAAATATAAGGTTTGCAGTGCGATTGACCAACCACGACGGACGACAAAAATTTTGATCTTTTTTCCCCGTGCATCGCACGGGTAATATACTAGTTATGTGTAAAGAAGAGACCAACGCCTTTTTTGTGTCCGGGAATGAAAAAAAAAACAAAAAACAAAAAAATGACAATTCCCCATTTTATTTAATTTTCATTTCTTGGATATGTTTCATGGGAGAAGTTATAGTTACTACCTCTTTTTCTTACTACCTCTTACTACCAAATCGTAATAGTTGATTTCCGTCAATCTAACGGTTATAATTTATTGGGTTATACTTATTAATTTCCAATAAATTATAACTGTTAGAGTGACAGAAATCAACGGTTACGATTTAGTAGTAACAAATAGTAAGGTAAAGAGGTAGTAACTATAACCTTCCTCATGTTTCATTACTTGAAATTGAAAAATAAACCAGTTTTATCAAATAATATTTCTAATTATTTCTATTGTATAAACAAAAAAATTTAATTTTTATATTTTTGAAAAGTTGACATACACACCCTTAGTTGAAAACTCATAAAAAGTAAAATCTACTAGCCAAACATTTAGAAATGATAAAATAAATTAACAATGTCAAGTTCAGTTTTATTCATGTATGATATGGAGCTTCTTCTTTTCTTTTTTTTTATTGCTCCACTGGTTTCAGGGCTTCGCCCCGACTATGTCCAGTTCGACCCGCGTCGGTTACCTAGTATTGGCAGGTGAGTCTCTACTAGGTAACCGACGCGGGTCAGACTGGACATAGTGTAGTTTCTATATTTGAATTAATTTATTATTATTATTATTTAGAGAATATATTTGCTTCTTTTAGTAACATCCTCGCAATTCATAGACAAATAAAATAAAATCATAAGATTTAAGAAGGTGAACTTTCCTGCCATATATACAAACATGGGATTGGGCAGTTGGCTGGCTTCATAAGATGAATGTTGTCCTTTTTGTTAGTATTTCTCGTATTATAGATAGAAGAAAATTATCTCCTACATACATATGTGACATCCATGTTTCTTTTTCTTAGTCTTCTTTTCACAGTTGGCTGATGCATTCTTGTCTATCATAAAAGGAGAAGTTTGTTTGAAGTATCAGAACTATTAATCTCTTCAAAAAAATAAATCAGCATTTATTAGACATTAAATCATCTTTATCATTTTTCCATTGATACTACATTTGACACTCCATCGTCTTTATTGCGTATTATATTTTTCAAAAAGAAAACAAAAAATAAATCAGTATTTAATTGACATTAAATCGCCTTTATCATTTTCCCATGAATACTCCATTTGGACACTCCTTCGTCTTTATTATGTATTATGTTTACCAAAAAGAAAACAAAAAACAAATCAATATTTATTGGACATTAAATCATCTTTATCGTTTTTCATTGGCACTCCATCGTTTTTATTTTGCATTATATTTTTCAAAAAACAAAAAATAAATCAATATTTATTGGACATTAATTCGTCTTTATCGTTTTTCCATGGACTCTCCATCATCTTTATTGTGTATTATATTTTCCAAACAAAAAACAAATCAGTATTTATTGGACATTAATTCGTCTTTATCATTTTCCCATGGACACTCCATTGTCTTCATTGTTTATTATATTTTTTCAAAAAGAAAACAAAAAATAAATCAGCTTGTATTCGTCACTTAATCCATGTGTCAAATTTTCCCTTTGTAAGGAAACTAGCTTATTCTTTGTCCCGACTTCCGTAGTTTTGCCGATGTGGGTATATTGCTTCTCATCTTTCCCAATGACGACCTGTCTTAACTCGCCTTCTGGTTTTGGCATGGGAGTTTGTAATTCCTACCTCATATCTAACTCAACGATATTGACTTGATTACCGCATGGGTGAATGTTATCGGAAACCCTTTCGCCTTCTCGGATTCTGAGTGATGAGTTGTGACCGCCCTGACCTATTGAAAGAGTTTTATAATAACACTCTCTATCTTCCTTCTAGTCTTCTTCAATGGTGATGACCTCATTCTTTGACCCCCACCATCTTCAATGCTTGGTGTTTGGTGGAACGAGCATGTCCCACTCGTGAATTATAGGACGACCAATGATGACATTGTAAGATTAGACTGCATCCACCATAGCGAAACGAACACAGCCAGCTCAGAATGAATCCTTGTTCCTAGAATGAGTTTTAAGTATTAAAAAATTCAAATAAATTATTTTAAAAAATAATACAATTTTTTTAACCAAAGGTCATCCAAAATGGCTGACACCTACTTTACCCGACTTTTAATGGCTATGGATTACCCTTCATAATTAGGAGCTCAGTTTTTTTTTCCATTATTTTTAAAGAGTTCTCTTGCTTGATTGGTAGGAGACTGGTCCCATTCTATATGGTAAGCGCAGAATTCGAAACCCATGTTATACCTTACTTGCTTACTAACTGTTTAATATTATTTTTGGCACGATATATATTGCTAGACAACTCAAATGTTGTACGATGTATCTTAATGAGCAGAAAGGGTTGAGGTGTTTTTGAATTAATTTTGAGAAGAGATTGATATAGATAATTTATTTTGAGAGTCCAAATTTTTATTTTATTTTACTGATGTAGATAATTTCAGTAAATCTTTTGTTTTTACAATTAATTCTTTCAACAAAATCAATTTGGATAGATCCAACATAAACTAAGAAATATCCATATATTTCTTGAATATAGTCTCCCTTGGGTGATTATCCATATATTGGAAGGGTTGCTCCCGCTAAGTCAGCATTTGTCATAAGTGGAGTAATGCAACAAGGAGATGAACTATATACAATACCACTAGAAAAGTCAGGTTTTTTGTTAAGGGACCAGCCCTAACAAAGAAGCAAGAACATAGAAGAATGGAGAAAGACCAAAAGAAAATGATTTTTGATTAATTTCTGAATGAATGTCCATCGGTTACAACTTAGGCTTTTTAATACCTTGACCCCAAACTACTGAATGGTTTCTTGCCTAATACAAGGCTAATAATTGCCACTTCAATTATCAAAACATAACCTACTCCTAATGTAACTGCTACGTTCAAATACAACTATACAATTACTCACATGCAATTGTAACACTTAATTACGCCTTTAATTCTCTTATATTGATATCGTAACATTTTTTCGCCTTTAATAATGTACACCAAAATTACACATTGATCATGTAATGGAAATCGACTCAAACATGTATCGATGGTTTTTATAAGAAAACATTCCGAAGATAATTATCCCGTGAGAAAATGAGTTTATTATATAGGAATAAATAATTAAAAATAAAATAATAAAGCAACATAATTTTTTTTACTTTTAAAATAATTACAACTTTTAAAATAATTATCCTTCGATGTGTATAAAATGAACAAAACATGAGAGATTATAATCAAAATGTCAAAAATTTATATTAAATAAATAATTATTATTTAAAATAAATATAATTTTTTATCCTATGAAAATGCTAAAATATATGTAAAAATACAATTTATTTTTATAATACCATATTTAGGCTGACTAACCCATCTCTTATTCAGGTTGACGAATTCGGGTTCCGGGTTGGGTCTACCTGCAACAACGGTCCACTCGTGTTGTGTTCTTTGCGACAAAAAAATTGTGGTATGCAGTAAAATAGCGATGATTGTTATTTATAAGTATAAGCTAGGTCAAACATGTTTTTGGAAAAAGCTCTTATAACGAAAAAAAATTTTTGTTATAATGAAGAAAAAAATTAAAAACTAAAAGTTCCTAGGAGAAGCTTTTTTTAATCTCTTATCTATTTTTCTTGAATTATGTGTTGTTTTTTAATATGAAAAGTTATAAAGATAGGGAGACAGATAATTTTCTTGAAACTATGCTTTTAAGTAATTTTTAAGCTAAAAGTTTTATGTAATTACCAAACAGCTTTTACCTTCTTTTTTTAAGTTCTTTTTTTTAGATTTAGCTTATAAGTAGCTTCTAGCTTAAAAATAAGAGGATCCAAACAGGCTCTAAATACTTTTAATAGTTTAAATAATATTATTTTATTCACAATATAATCAGAATTCAGTTTATATGTATTGTCAATAGAAAATAATTTTATATTATAATATAATAATGTAGCAATATATTATTGAATCATTATATAAAATAATAAATCAAAATTAAAATGTATACTAGAAACTTTTATTTTATTTATTTTCTCAACCAGTAGTTACAGGGTACTTGTTAGCAATTTTTATTTTGTAGGTTTGGTTTTTAGGCGTTAACTTGAGCCATTGATTTGAATTTCATAGTAAACATTTTTTAGAGTGCGTTTGAATAATTTCCCATTTGAAGTATAAGGGAAAAGTACTTATCCTTTCAAATGATACTATTTATATCCTTTCACTCTCACAAAGAGGTGGGGTCCACATCTTTATTTTTTTTTTCAACTCTCTCCTCCTTTATCTATCTCTTTCTCTCTCTTAAAATGACACAACTTTACGTCGTTTAAAATGATATACACTCTACCGGAAGTATAAATATAAGTTTGAAAATTACCCTTCACTCAGCACTATTTGGTCGTTTAGTTTCGATGGAAATGGAAAACGATGTCTAGTTTGTCAAATCTCTGAAATCGATGGTTTGTTACTTCTAATACAATGCATTATGGTCCATCTAATATTACAAAACTATTTATTATAGTTTAGAAGTAAAGGAATGTCTGAGATGAAGATGATGTAAGCAATTTTATCGGTAATTCAACAATTTTATCGGTAATTCAACGATTCATGTTCAACAATGATTTCAAGAACATGAAAGAGGATCTTTAAAATTTATGATTTTCATATAAAGTGTACCTTTCTCCATTAGTGCGGAAGAACTTTGATGGTGGAATGTCTTTCTCAGAGTCTTGACCCTTTTCGTTACTTGTATTTTCTTTGACAGTTATTGAATACAACTATGATTGGCAGACAATGAAGGAGAGTTTCTCTGAAGATACTGTACTCAGAAAACTACCAAAAACCTTAATAATAACTGAATCTGTCACCAGTTATTTTTCCATAAATAACTTCTCTTAAAACTTAAAACGTCAATCATCATTAATGCGAAACGTCAAAAACGTCAATTACCATTAATGCGAAACGCCAAACGTCAATTACCATTAATGTGAAACGTTAAAACGTCAATTACCATTAATGTCTCTTTTATAATTAATTAAACTAATTGATACCATTATACATGAGACACAAATAATTTTATAGATAATAGTAAAGTGGACTATGTGGTTGCTGTGATAAGGTTGAGGTGTTGGCGCACTAACCCAAAGAGGCAACGAGGCAAATACACCAGCATACGATGCGGTCCACCCAAAGAGAAATCTTCTTATACATATGTAGTATCAGGTTATATTTATCTAATTTTATATAAGATAAATATTTTTTTATACAAATAAAAAGAGGTTGGGTCTTATTATTTTTTTCTTCTTCTTTTATCTATGGGTCTCACTTATATTTTTATTTCTATAACATGAGGTAATATTTTTCCTACAATATAAGAAAAATATATCCCATAGTATTAAGCGTAAATAACATTTTGTTCCTTAACAAAAAATATAATCTTCATTTTAGTCTCTTGAAAAAAAAAATTAATCAACTGATCCCTATAAAATTTAAAATGGGTCCATTTTAATCCTTTTGAGGCATTATTATGAGTTTTTTTTTTTAATTTGTGAGAAATCACGATTTAAACTAAATGAATTCATTTTAAATTTCTTAAGAACCTATTAATTTTAAAAAAAAAATAAAGTGTGACCGTATTTTTTATTAGGGACAAAAAAAATATTTACTCTAGTATTAAATTTAAAATATGAAAATTCTCAAATTTAATTTAGTTTTTAACGTTGAGAGTACTCCCCATCCCAACCAATCACGTGACAGTATCACCCATTATTCTTTTAATCCAACGGTTGATGGAAGGATTGGACCTACCACTTACAATGCAACGCCAGCATCACTTCCATGTTAGGCGAAAGAGCGGACCCTAACGCTTACTTTTATGTTCTTGGTGGGGCCTACCTCCAAAGTTGGATACCCCACATCTGACGGCTTCGAATTGCCGCCGCTCTTTCTATTGTACGGTTACTCTTGCTTCTATGTATCACTATCCTACTTCTACCACCTATATTAATAAGATGTGCTTCTTAGTTATATTTAATTATTTTGTGGGTGAAATTTTCTCCATTTAAATCAAGGATTATGTTAATCTCATTTTACATGAGATAAATAACTTTCCTACACACATAAAAAGAGATTGGGTCCCACCACTCTTTTTTCTCTTTCTTCTTATTTGTGGGTCTCACTTATACTTTTATTTCTACAACATGAGATAACTTTTTTTCCTACAACATAAGAAAAATATATCCCTTAAATCAAACTCAAATATTCACATCTCGCTTCAAATGAGACTCACGGATAGTGATGGCAAAACGGGTTCGGCTCGGCGGGCCAATCTGCATCACCACCTAAACGGGACGGGACGAGTTTAGTTTTTCAACCCATCTCAAAGCGGGGCGGGACGAGCTCATTTTTTGGCGGATTGATGGCGGGCATAGGCGAACCGAGGTGGGTCAGTGTAAAATAGATTCGGGCTGGTGGGCCAACATGCCCAACTCGCCAAACGAGACGGGACAGACTGAGTTTTTCAGCCCACTTTCAAAAATGAGGCGAGACGAGGCGGGCCACCCAATTTGCCAACACGAGTCGCCGATCGCCAACTTGTTCTTAGTTGCTTTAATTATAAATTAAATAAACATATATAAAAATACATATGAAAAAGCTCGCATTTGGATTTGCATTGAGACGCGCATCGCATTTTTTTTTTTCTCTCTCTCAAGTGAATAAACCTTTGTGTTTAATTAAGCAAGAGGGGACGAGATGGATGAATGGGACCACCCACTCTAGGTCTATGACTAGGCATTCACCAATTAATAATTATTTAAATGAGAACCCCAAGTTAAGTTTTGTTCCTGAATCAATCCTTGACCTATGAAATATAGTTTAATTTGATATGTTATGTTAAGTTATAATAATGGGTTTTATAATTCTCATTTAACATGAGAATTACAATTTTCCTACATATCCTTCGATTTCCGTACTGACATGGATCATACATATAATTTTTTCTAACACATGGGTTCCACATGCTTTTTATCTCTACAATATAAGATTTTAACTCTCATTTAACATGAGAATTATAAAACCCTACTAATATATTAGCACTGTTTAATTTGGCTTGGGCCCCGCCAATTCGTATTTGATTTGAGCCTGTAATTAATGGAGGGATTGTTACTATATTTTGACTATTTGTAACATGGTTAGTAACATGGTTAGGTGGGTAATTATAATGATAAGGGTTTTATAAGAGTTATGTTGTAGGAAAAATGATTGTGTTATATTATAGAGATTTATTTTGCGTGCCAGAGTTTTTTTTTTGCTGCGGGTCCCACAAAATATTATTAGTGTAGGAAATTTTTTGTGATCATATTAAATGATATATGATAAACCAATAAAGAAAGATAAAGAGGAGGCCGGAGAGCAGCTTGTGCAAAATTCAGAAAAAAAGATGCCTATGTGGGGCCTATGTATAATTGTAAGGGAGGTGGAGGTGAAGGCGGAGGGGTCCCATTTCATCAATCAAAGGCCATGATTACAAGGAGCTAGGAAACTGGCCCCACTAACCTTATTAAAACATTTATTAGAGTTACATTAGGTTACATACTTTTCATTTTCAGTGAATGAGATTTTGTGATCTCCCAATGTGGTGGTAATGGATAGACAAACGTAGCATTATGACACCATGGGGAGTGGGCACTTCTCCTCGTATCATAGACATATATACCTGCGCCATGTGATTCATGACTCAGGAGGAACTGCTACGCATGTGAATGCTTGTGGGGTTGTACCTACTTTCATAATCGCATAGGATCTTGGCCCATAGAAGAACATTCACTAATCACTACTATACCTATGTTGGGAAAACAACAAATTCTCGGTCTTTAAATGAAGCAAAGAACCCTTACAATTTGTTGTCAGTTTCATTTATGACAAGTGATGACGCTCGCAAAATATGCATGATTAATTTTATTGCTGAATCAGCAATTAATCCAAGGCTCAAATTAATGACGACTACTTTTCTTTCACATCCAATCTCTAACACCACGTACCTGCCTCTGTTCAAAAATTAAAATGTAAAACAAAAAAAACACAAATAAGATGCTATGTATACAAGAATGCATATATTCTGAGACTTAAATATTCTTTAATAAATGAATTGTGATGCAATCTATATTAATGTTAATTAGTCTGTCATTTATATTCACTGAAAATCATTAAATTAATGATTCCATGCATCCATCCTAGTGCCTAACGATGCATGTGCGATATGGAGATGAAATGATCCACATATATATCAGAAACAAAGCCTAAATAGCATATCAGTAAAACATAATCGTCTGAGAGAAACACTTTTTCCTTTTTTGTTATCATCTTAGTGAACCCAAAGAAAATTGGTTGCTATTAGATTTTTATGATAAAACTAATTAACTTATGATAATTAATTTAAAAAATCTAACTACATTAATTCATACACAAAAATATTTACAAATACTTCAAGAAATGCAACAAAAATTATGATAATTATGTATAGCTCTAATGACAGAAGAGTGCCAGCCATGCAAAGGTATAAAAATTTTATGGGAAAAAAATGACAAAGAAACATACAAAATCGGATCTTATCGTTGGCGATCACATTATGCCCAATTGTAGAATGGTAGCTAGAGAACCATATAGTTGAATATTTAGGCTTATTAGAATATTTAGAGGGTACGTAAGTCAAACTCAGGAATAAATTTCGAATCAGATTTCCAAATTGACTGATGAATGCACATTGGTCAGATATTATACTATACATAATTACATATGTTGAAGAAGGAAATGCTTTGAAAACAAATGTGGTGAAGATCTAGCGGCCCGCATGAGAGTGGGAAAGACGCTCCCTTAGATAGCGCGAAAGTCAATTACCATGATCATCCCTACCTAACAGCTATAAAACCTACCTACTTATATTTCTCTTTCATTTCTCCTCTGAAATCTTTATATATGTATAAAATCCATCTGATCGTGAAATAGTTGTATATTCTTTTTTCTTCTTTTTTTAATAAATTTAAAGGTATCCTCCGGCCGTAACCGAAGACTAATTCTCATCGAGCACTGTCGGACCCTTTTGGAAACGACTCTCCCAAATCCTTTTTTCCATTCCCAGGACTCGAACTCGAGACCTCCGGTTAAGGCCCAGTTAGGGTTTAAGGTTTTTATGACAAATGTTTTCCAAAACAAAAAAAAAGGTTTTTAAGACAAAATAACTAAGAGAGCATGCACTTGATACTTCAAATATTTGTATCTATTAAATTATGTTTAAAATTTTAATCTTATCTCTTATGTATAACCAACCTCATTTGGCACGGGTGGTAAGGAGTCTGGACCCCTTAACCAGAGGTCTCGAGTTCAAGCCATGAAAATGGAAAAAAAGGGATTTGGGAGAGCCGCCCCCGAAAAGGTCTTACAGTCCTCGATGAGGATTAGTCTTTGGTTACGGCCGAAGAATAACTTTGAATTTATTCAAAAAAAAAAATATTAATCTTATCATAAGAAAAATACTTGTTTACGTACTATTCAAATCTCTTACATTTTTTTTAAGATCTCAATCTATCCTTTTGCTTTAATTATAATTTTATTACAAATATAATCAATTAAATTAACAATAAAATATTAATTTAAAATTCACAAGTTTAAAATTAATTCAGGTATATATATATTAATTGATGGTAACATAAAAAGAAAGAAATATTTTGACCTATTGATCATGTTAACTTGAAGTAACGTGCATGGCTTGAAATATAATTAAACTAAGTTGTATAAATAACCTTTTTTAAGTTTTTAAATTAGATAATAAATAAATAATGAGTTTGTGATTAATATTATAAATTAATTAATTAAATTTCATAACTAGATTATAATTCATGTGTATCCTACTTATTATAATAGTGTAATGCGATTTGGAGCCCGTTTGAATTCTCTATTTTATAAGTTAGAAGTTACTTATAAGATAAAGTTAAAAAAAATTAAAAAAATAAAATAAAAGCTGTTAGGGATTATCTAAAAGATTTAGCTTAAAAACACATACTTTTTCCATCTCTATAGTTTTTTATTTAAAAAAACACACTTCAAGAAAAGTTGATAAGAGTTTAAAAAAAGCTCCTCCTAAGAGTTTTGGCTTTTGACTATTTCTTTTTCATTATAAAAAAAAAATTTATTCTCAAAAACTATTTAACTTAACTTTTATTTATAAGTAGCTTTTAGATTAAAAAAAAAAAATCCAAACAGGCACTAATGAAAATCTAAACCACACCTAGGCCAGATGTTACAAAATAAATGGGCTTAATTTTATTTAGGTTATGCTTTTTACCCAATTTTTTTATTTTTTTATAAAAAAGAAAGTTTAATTAAAGAGAAAAGTGTTTTCAATTTTTTCACTTAACTCTTTAAGAACTAAGCGAGAAACTAAAAGTCAAAATTGAATGAATGTTAATTCCTCGCGTGGGGTCTTTTAAGCGAAGTCGAAATTAGACAAAGAAGAGAGAAAAGAAGTTACGAGGATGGAATGGAGCAATCTGCAGTGGTCATATCAAAAAGATTTGTTTACATAGTTGTTTAATTTTAAACATAGCAATTTAATGGGAAGCCTCTGTAGCTAGCTAGTGAATTAATTAGATTTAAATTTGCAGACATATATTCGTAGGGCCACACTCATCGGTGCTTGGAATATCATATTCTCAATGTTCACAAACAGAAATTATATTTATATGTTATAATATGGCGATCAGAAGTTGAAACATCAAACTATAATTAATTAAAAAGCATGATTATATTTACAAAAAAAAATTTGTTTATAAATACACTATGTACTTTTGAATAATACATATTCAAATAACATGCACTACTCATAATAGTGTAATTTGTAAATAATTTTTTTAAATATAACCTACTCCTTAATTGAATAACCTACCCATCTTCTCTTATCTTCTTCGACTATATATATTAAAGGGTTTTATAAATTCAAGATGAGAATTCCAATTTTTTTACATATTTTTTAATTTCCGGTAATAAGAATATAGGGTAATATGTAAATAATTTTTTTTTAAATATAACCTACTCCTTAATTGAATAACCTACCCATCTTCTCATTTCTTTATAACACCCTATATTAAATTGATAAAGTTGGAAAAGGTAATCCATTCATTCATGTAGAACGTCCCGCACTCACAAGCCTCTTAGAAAAACATTCCCTTTTTCTGCATCTGCAACAGTTTCAAGTAATTTACAAAAGCTAGCATCATTCTTCTCTCTCACTCCCTCTTTCAACTTCATTTGAGGACAGCTTGCTTCGTTGCCTTCAACTTCATCTTCACTCATCCATCCATGGACACAGCTCAGTGGCCACAAGTAATTCATTCATTCTTCTTCTTCCTTAAATATATTCTTAACGGCTTAATTTCATGATTTCATCTTATATCTAACATACTTAGCTTGTAGCTTCCTTTTGATTCTTTCAATTTCCCTTTTTGTGCCTGTTGCAAGTGAAACTACGTGACCACTGATCAATTTTTCTTTAACATATGTACCTTTCGCTTTCTTACTTTTTCATATGCTTTTTCCATAAACAAGTTGAAAAATAAATCATAATTATGTACATAATTTTCCCCCCTTTCGGAGATGATGTTTGTTTGATCCTGATCAGGACAAATACAGATATATGCTTTATATATGATTCCCTTAATTAGTTAATTAATTTGTTTAGGCATGATATTGATTTTGATTTGAAGGAGATCGTGGTGAAACCAATAGAAGATATAATAATGACAAATACATGTCCAAAGCCTTCAACTGAGAGGAAGCCAAGGCCACAGAAAGAACAAGCTATTAACTGTCCAAGGTGTCATTCAACAAACACAAAGTTCTGCTATTACAACAACTACAGCCTCACACAGCCTCGATATTTCTGCAAAACTTGTAGAAGGTATTGGACTGAAGGTGGATCCCTCAGAAACATCCCTGTAGGAGGTGGCACAAGGAAGAACAAGAGATCTTCTGCTTCTTGTTCATCACCTTCACCCAACATCAAGAAGCTTCTTCCTGATCTTGTCACACCTCCAAGTTTGTCTCAAACTTGCACTCAAAACCCTAAGATTCATCAAGGCCAAGATCTAAACTTGGGTTTCCCAGCCACAACCAGGGATTTTAGAAATATCTCTGAATTAATGGTTCAACAAAATAACAACAACAATATGTCTGCTTCAGCTTCTTCTTCTTCAACTACTACTACTACAGCTTCAGCTTCTCACCTTTCAGCATTGGAGCTTCTTACTGGGATCACTACAAGTAATTCAAGGGGTTTGAATTGTTTCATGCCTGTGCCAGTTCAAGCTGATCCGAATAATATTTACACTTGTGGATTTCCTCTGCAAGATTTTAAGCCAACTTTGAATTTTTCTTTAGATGGGATTGGAAGTGGGTACACAAGCCTCCAGGGTGTTCAAGAGACAAGTGGAAGGCTTTTGTTTCCTTTTGAGGACTTAAAACAGGTTTCTAACACCACTACTACAATGGATCATAATAATAAGGAGCAACATGGAGATTCAACTGGCTATTGGACTGGAATGTTAGGTGGAGGATCATGGTAATTAAAGAAAGTTATAAATATATTTATTTACTTTCTTCTCTTTGTTTTCTATTATTATTCTCTTAATTTCCTTTAGAGCTATTTCTGGGATTTAACTTGTTTGGATTTCTTCATAACTAGCTAACAGCTGATACATGGGTTTTCTTTCTCATGTTAATTTCTTATATATCTTAGCTGCTCTTCTCTTCATGACCAAGGTGGAATCACGAAATGAAGTTTATTTTAGCCAGGCTTCAGTACTAAGAAAACAAGGGTTACTTCACATTGTGTAAAGATAGAAGAGATCAAGTTTAACCCCATTTTTTTAGGGTTAACAAGTAGCTAGCTAGAAGGGGGTTTGGGTAAATTAATTAGTGGTCTTTATATATTTCATGTAATTTCTTCTATCACAGAGCAGAGCAACCCACAATCAATACATTGTGCCATCATTGGTTTGATTGTCCGTCCACTTGCCCAATTCGAAAAATGTATAATGTACAAGAACAAGAATACATATTATATTAATTGGTATGATTTTAGCTGTTAATATCTATGTAATGATTTTTCTTCTTTCTTGTTTTTATCTTCCCTTTCTTTTTCTTTCTTTCCGTGTGGTGCTGTTTATAATACATTCAGGTTTGGTTTGGGGTGTCAGTAGCAGCAACATCACCATGAATCAAAGTTACACTATAGCTAGAGGAGAATAAAATAAAACCAGGTGAGACTTCTGATATCTTCACGTGACATTACATTAAAGTAGTCTTGTAGATAAATGTTGATTAATTATAGCCATTATAACCATAAATTATAAAGCTGCCTCAATCAAAAGCTCCCACCTACTGGCTTCCATAATAATAGTGAGAGTTTTGGAATTGAGAGTGTTGAGTGAGGAGTGAGAATTCACTTATTCTCTCTCTCTCTCTCCCACATTGCCACCATTAACGCGAGCCAATTATCATTGCTTACGTCCCACTTCTTCCTTTGTCTAACCCAATTGAAAGAAAAAAAAGATTGACAAAGATCTGACACACAGTGTACCCTACTATCTTCTTTTTTTCTTTTTCTTCGCTCCTCTGGGGCCCATAAACATTCCCCTCGGCATGTGTGCTGAATAAGAATAATAATACCCTCAGTGCCACTAGCCACTAGGTTGATCCATCCATCTAGATTCCAAATACATTCCCTTCTATCAAAACTTGCCTTGTCTTTTTCTTTGATTTTGTCATTCACAGCTGTAAGCCACTTTTACTTTTGGTCCATGAAAACTATTAGTTGAATTTTGAAGTAACAAAAAAAAATTTGCCTAAAAAAATATCATTCTAAAAACATATACCATGTGGTTAGGATATTTAAGTGTAATGGAGTCTCATATTAATTGATAATGAATTAGGTGAAGCCATATATATAAATGGAATGACTCATAAATTCAATATCTTAAGATTTTGGATTGAAATATAGTATCAAATCCATTTACTATGTGATCCCTCTTATGGATTCTCAGTGTTTGGCTAGAGGTGAATTAAGTAACTAAGACATGGGATACTCAAAAGATGGGGAGCATACTAATACGGGGCTTCACATTTGAGGGGGTGATTGTTAAGATATTCAAGTGTGATGGAGTCTCATATTGGTTAATCAAATGCCTTAAGATTTTGAGTTAAGATATGGTGTCAGACCCATTTAACGCTATTGATATAGTTTAGCCCATTAGTTGTGTTTCCTCGCTATAGGCTTCCTCCGACCCTATATATATATATATATATATATATATATATATATATAAGAAATTATTTTCTCATGCAATAGAAGATAACTTTCTCATGCTGTGAGACATTAAAATTCATGCTATCCTTTTTTTTTTTAACAAATGGTGGACCTCATCATTTGTTGTGTCTATGTTATTGAGAGATGATACCTCATGTGACATGGGAAAAAAGAAGCCATACACACGCACACACACACACACATATATATATATATATAGTTTCTTCTGTCGCAGGAGATAAAATTATTTTCTGTAGCCTTAAAATGACGTCATTTCTGGTTTAAGATTAAAGACAAAGGATATTTTAGTAAAATGCATAATTACAAAGAGTAAAATGACTATAGAAAATACACACACACATATATATATATATATATATATATATATGTCACAAGGGATAAAATTATCTTCTGTAGCCTTAAAACGACGTCATTTTTTGGTTAAAGATTAAAGATAAAGGATATTTTAGTAAAGTGCATAATTCAAAGAGGAAAGTAAAATCTCCAAAATATCTTTTATTTTTAATCCTAAACTCAAAAGCGACGTCGTTCTGGGACGATAAGAAATAACTTCATTTCATGTGACACAATAAATTTATATATATATATAGGGCTTATCATATCTCAAGCTGCTGAAGATAAAGTTATCTCCGGCTATTAAATCATAACCGTATAAAGATGGATCAATGGTGATAAAGGAAGAGAGAGAAGAGGGAAAAGATAACCATTCAATATATATATATATATATATATATATATATATATATATATAGTTTTGGGTGGCCGGAGGAAGTTATTTTCAAGTAGCCTTAAAAATATTTTTTTTAAGATATATATATATATATATATATATATATATATATATATATATATATATATATATATATCTTTTATATATCCTTCTGCTGTCACTGGAGATCAAATTTGTAACCTTAAAACGACCTTATTAAAGATAAATGATATTTTAGTAAAATGCATAATTCAAAGAGGAAAGTAAATATCTACAAAATACCATTAATTTTCTTTAATCCTACACTCAAAAGCTCATCATTTAGGTGTCAAAATATTTATATAGAAATATATATATATATATATATATATATATATATATATATATATATATAAAGGGGCAGAAATATACAGTTGTTTTTATATTTAATATTTAAGAACTTAAATTATTAGGTTGAATAATTATTTTTCCAATTCTTACTCTTTCCATGCTATTAAATTAAATATTATAAAATCTTTAATGCAAATAAATAAATTTATTCACGTGCAATATATTTTTGCACAAATGGCATCATTTTTTAATTATATTAATTATTTAACATAACCAACAGCTACTAGCTGCTCTCTCTCCTTTTACAAAAATAAAAAAGAAGGGATTTATGTTGTGTCATGGTATCGTCACTGTGGTGATAGACGAGAGAAACGCATGTTAAGTTCTGACATTGTTTGACGTCTGTCACACTCACGCCATTGAGCTTTTCATGGTTGTGCTAACATGCATCCTATATGATGCAATGTTATTGTTATGTACCAATGAGTATATTATAGTCGCAAATAAGTTAGAACTAGGTTAAGGAATAACCCAACTAAACCCAACTCTTTTCTGCTCTTCAGTGCGGCCGATTACATTTTTATGACGTGGCGAATTTAATTTGAAATCGTTTTACTCGGATTTAATTTTTTTTAAGTGAGATATTTACTTGAGAGAGAAAAGTAAAAGATTCTAATTATTAATAAAAACAGAAAAATATTTCTGCCCTAAATGCAAATAACTGAGCTGCATTTACTTCCAAAAATACGTTGTTTTGGAATTAAAAGATTAAGAAAATTTATAATTATAAAGACTATAATAACCCTGAAATAAATTAAAATTACAAAAATACCATGATCTCGGCCTAAAATAACGTCGTATTAGACTTACTGCAGACAACTTATATACAATAATTGTAGAAAAAGTGAACCCTAATAAAAATATTAAGAAGTTTATTTTCAACAAATATATATATATATATATATATATATATATATATTTGAGAAAAATATTTTTCAAACTGCTTGAGATATATTTATCTCCAGCCACGCCAAAACTATATTGTTTTTTTTTTTATTTTCTTATATTAATTGAATCAACTTTAAATAGTTATTATTCTCATTTTCTCTCCTTTCCTTTATCATTATTTATCCACGATATTTGCCAAATTAATGTGTGTGTCTATTTTGATTTTACTTCTATGCGAAATAATAATAATAACAGCAACCGCACAACCAGGTAACAAAGAGATGCAGAAAAGGAGTTTACCACAAAAAAAGAAAAGAAAAGAAAGAGATGCAGAAAAGGATTCTACATATGTAGTCAGTTTAATTATCTCAAATTATCTTTGTGTTATTATTGTTATAATACCAATCAGTTTCTTAGAGCATGTGCTATATAGAATTGCGAAAATATTAGCAATTTTCGGAGCGTGTAATTTAATTACCTTAAGTGCCTGAAAGTTTAGGCTAAGGAAATAGTTAGTAGCTAGGCTTCAGGACCAAGGGAACTCCCTAGCTCAATGAGTACTTACAGGCTATAGCTGATTTTCATATAACTGACCAACAAAAGTGTGAACCCCTTATTTTAACTCGGGTCATTTAAAAAAAAAAAAAAAAGATTTTGCATAATTTGAATTTAAGCCAAGCACTTTTTTTGGACAAAGGACAATTATGTGAGTCAACTGTTATTACTGAAGTGTGTAATTAATTATTATTATACATAAACTTCATTTGAGTTTGACTAATCTTGCCCAAACTAAGCTCTATTTTCATTTCCCACTATAATAATTCTTTTGAGTCAAATCTTTATTGAAGTATGTCTTAATATTCGAATAATGTAGCATCCCTCTGCCTTTGGTGAGGCAAACTGACTTTTGTTGAAATATGTGCACACATACATTAAAATTCTGTTTGTTCGATAAAAAAATGTTGAGAAAAATTAAAATAATTTATAGAAAAACTCACTGTAAAAAAATTGTTTTATATCAATATTATAAATTAGCACTTAGCTTTGACTGATAAAACCCAAATATTTTTCATTTATCTATTTTATACACCTAAACTTCAAATTAATTAAGAATCCCTGGATGGTTGGAAGGTAAAAGGAATTCTTTCTCTTGGGTTGTTTGAAAATTAAACTTAATTAATTGGGATAAATTAACACATTTGATAAAATAAGATCACCGGTTTAGGGTTCAATACTTCAATTAGTTTGACTATTGGTTCGACTAAATTAAAGAAAAACAATTCAGTGATTTTTTTTTTCTCACCTCTCCTCTCCTTCCTTCTTGTAACCGGCCCATGTGCTTCTCCGGGAGTACAAAAAAAATGCTCTAGATAAAATGTATATGGGTTTACAATTTCTTATGTTGCAAGAGAAATTAAAGTTTTTTCTATTGAGAGAGAAAGAAGTGGGGCCCACCTTAAACAATAAAATAAAAAAAGTGATTGGATATCGAAGTAAGGGTAGACACACAGAAAAATGGATAAATTCTTCAAAAGACTTTAACAATATTATAGTAGCTAGTTTAGAGTTCATAAGTTTATAATTTCAAACAAGGCTGTGAGTACGGTGAATAGTTTGCAGTTTTTTACGGTGAATCGTGAATCATATTAAATTGTAAGATTTAAAAACATAATAAAAAATAAATTAAAAATATATAATATCATATAAATTCAAATTTCAAAATAATCTAAACACCGAAAATATATAATATCATAAATTTAAATACCAAAATATATAATGTTTCATTTTTTGATATCGAGCATCTCTATTTCTAACTTGGACGAAAGAAGAGGAATGAAGAATTAAGAATAATCAAAAATGAATGATGCCTTGGTTAAGATGAGAAAGAAAGGGAAAAAAGTCACGGATGAGAAAGGAAGAAATAGTATTGGGGATTTTGGAAATTTCTTAATCTTCTGTGTACCAATAAATTCTACAAATTTGAATCCTGTACTTTTTGGTCGTTCCTCTTGTCAAAATCAAATTGAGTTTTGAATTGCAAATCCTTATTTGATTTTGAAAAATCGCGATATGAAACAAAATCGTACAATCCCGTGATTCAAGGAGCAATTCATAGTCAGCTCCGGTTCCGAACCGGCGGTTCGGCCAGCATGGTTTTTTTTCTTTTTTCTTTTTCTGTATTGACCATGCGACACGTTTTACCATGGTTTCATAAAGGAAAGTGACATTATATATATAATTTATGGGAATAGGTTATATTTACTACATATTTTTTTTTACTATCTCTTATTACCAAATCTTAACAGTTATGTCAATCTAACGGTTATAATTTATGGGTCATATTTATTAATTAATTATTAATTTACAATAAATTATGAACGGATAGTAAGAGGTAGTAAAAAGAATATGTAATAAGTATAACTTTTCTCTAATTTATGAAGTAGAATTTATAATTTGTTATTTCTTCCCGTTCACACTAGTTTTTATTAACTGGTTTCGTTTAATCCCCTATGACCCAGTTTTCAGGAGTTATGACCTTTTTTGTTCCATGATCCAGATTTTTGGGCCCAGACAAACAATTGAAATAGAGCTAGCCGAACTGATCAATCTGGCTGGTCTTATCCGACTTTTAAAACACTCCTTCAAAGTAACCATCAAGTTGTTTAAAAAATCAGTCTCTAAAAGCTTCTTTGATCCCCTTTCTTAATCTCTGAAAGCATATATAATATATAAACTCGGTAGTTAGAATTGGACCGAATACATGACTACCACCTTCATGATGGCTAAACTCACTGAAAATGTTATTAGTGATTATCATATAAGTTTTCACCAATCCAAACTCTAAAGAAGCTAATGAAAGTGTACAGATTTATTAATGTTAATTTGGCCCAGAACTGAACTAAAATGATTGTTAACTTACAACAATATTAATCAGCTATATTAGACTTAACATGAATAAGGTATCAATATCTAGAGCGAAAGCTATTATCTAGTAAATAATTATTAATAAATCAAACACTGTAATATGCAATTTAAATAAAAAACAGATGTTTTACCATATATATATATATATATATATATATATATATATATATATATATATATATAGAATATAAACTTTTGGTCCCGGGAGAAGATAGTGTAATTTGTAAAAAAATTCAAAAAAGTATCCTGTCCCTATATATACAGGGAAAATTATTTCTACTGCCAATTTAGATAAGCTTATCTACAGCCATAATTTTTAACTATGTTCTCCCGAGAGAACATATTTATAACACGAAAATTGCTTTCTTTTCTCTCTCCTCAATTACTTTTCAGATCTCTCCTCATTTACTTTTATATCGGCTGACGTGGAGAGAGAAAAAAAAATAACTTTCGTGTTCAAATTTTATAGTTACAAAGGGTGGATGAGTCTTATTTAAAGTGGCGGCAGAAATATTTACCCCATATATATATATATATATATATATATATATATAGGGCTTTATGATTCACATAAAGATAAAAAGTAGGTGAGACCCATATATTAGAAAAAATCTTTTGTGGGATCCATATCAACACGGAAATCGAAGGGCGTTAGAAAATTATAATTCTCATGTAACATGAGAATTATAAAACCTATATATATATATATATATATATATATATATATATATATATATATATATAGGGGCAGGATATACACCGGTGTACTTATTGATCCACTTGTATCCAACGGCTCAAATTACTAAAAAAATTTAGCCGTTAGATATAAATGGAATCAACGTATTAGATTGAGAGTGTAACTTACTCTGGTGTAAACCATATATATATATATATATATATATATATATATATATATATATATATATAACAGATATCACTGCAGTCCCAAATGAAGCATGTCTAACAGATATCACTGCAGTCCCAAATATGTCCAAGGGAGTCTCATTTGAAAGGTCACTAGATGGAGATTTTACCATCTTGAAGTTTTATGCCCATTTCCACTAAATTTTGTATGTGGCCTCTTTACTGATTTTGCCTTTGTTTGTTTTTTGCCTTTTTTTTTTTTCTTTCAGAAATTTGAAAGGTCAGCAAACTGGAAATGTAATTGGGCATTAATTTGTTCCTACTCTAATGAAAAAAATCTAGCAAATTTAAAATTTACACATGAGATCATGGTTGTTTTTAACTTATACTTGAGGTGTGATATGATGATCAAGTCATATAAAAACAAGAGTTCAATATTTCTATAATGAATACACATAAATTATTTATATTCACTCTCAAAATAATATTATTGTGAGTTGAAAGATTAAAAAATTATAATAATAAAGATTATTATAATTTTGAAATAAATTCTAATTATAAAAATATTTTGATTTCCATAAAAAAATAATATTGGACTCAATAGAAATAACTTATCTTTAGACAAAAAAAAGGAAACCCAAAAATAAATAACAAACTGATTATCATTGATTCATTGTCAACGCAACAGGGCTGGCTGGAGTGGAAGTGCAATTTTCCAACTAGATAATATAAACTTACAATAAATCCTTCAACTGAGATTTGTTTTTCTTTTCTTGGTTCAGAGGCTAAAAGTTTATCAGACCTATTCACTTGGAATTTTTTTATTTTTTTTTAATGTATAAAATTTGAAGCTGCAGCATAAAACATCTTTCAAAGTGTAATTGACATGAGAGATCAATCTCATATCACATAAGAGTATGATTTCTTATGGCATTGTTATGTTGTAGAGATAAAAAATATGTGAAACTCATATGTTAGAAAAAATTATCGGCCCACATCAGCACGCGATGATTAAGGGCTGAACTAGAAGAAACTGCAGCACAAAACAGTTTACCTTTGGCATCTTTGTTCCTCGAGGAGTCCAAACCTTTCTGATTAGCTTGTGTCTTGTTGACCAGCAACAGATGAGAAGAGAATCTCTGGTTTAATGATAAAGAGACAAAGTACCAGAGAGAAGGAGAAAGAGAGACCAGAAAGGGAACCAAAAGATTGGGTAAATGTTAAGCAAAAACTTACAGCATTGAACAACTTAACCCCTGAAAGTGATCCGAGTGATGCATGGTAAAATAATAATAATCAAGTATAAAGGAGAATGAAAGTCATTATAAAAAAGTCATGAGCTTCTATTTAAATGGAAAACCATCTCAATTACCTCATTTTGTAGCAATACACATTTCACGTGAATACACACTAATTTAAGGCTGTCTTAAATGCTGTATTTCTTCAGCCATGATCTGTTTTATGGTTCAACATATATCATACATGAAATTCCATATGATATTACAGGCCTGAAGCAAGTGAGAATCAGCATCCACCCAAAAAAAAACAGCCAATTACTCATGCCTTATGTACGTAATCATAAAACAAATAACTTTGAATTTCAACTAAATTGTTAGAAGAATGAGATAAATTATAGCGTCAATTTTCATTCAGAAATAATGACATTTAAATCTAACACATTCTCGAAATTCTCATTTGGTTTGAAATCTTAATGGTTATGTATCTAGGAAGCACATTACATCCTCATATTAAGTGGCCCAATGATCAAGCATTTCATCAAACGCATTGTAATCAACTTATAGTCTTGTACCGTTGTAATCAACTTATACCGAAAGAAGGCCCAAACAATCCTCAGAACCAAAATCCCACGTTTTTTATGATTATAGGCGCGGCAAACAGAGAGAACTTAGCGCACAAGGTGGAGTTCGTAAGTTGAAGCTACTCTATGTTTATGTTGTGTTCACGGAGAAGATTTTTTGTGAGACATAAAATAGGTCAAATGAGGTGTCATTACGTTGATTTCGAAAAATAGTAAAATAAAAAAAAATCAGGGACGGTAATTGAATTGGAGGAAAATTCAAAAAAGTAAAAGGTAGATAATTCTTTTATCCAAAAAATTTAAAATGGTGATTTAGCCCAAATTATAGTCTTATACCGTTGTAATCAACTTATACCGAAAGAATGCCCAAACAATCCTCAGAACCAAAATCCCACGTTTTTTATGATTATAGGCGCGGCAAACAGAGAGAACTTAGCGCACAAGCATATTAAACTCTATGCTTATGTTGTGTTCATGGGCTTCCCGCTCCAAATGGGTTCATGGTACAACTTGACTGTGCCGTAGGTAATGTCATCCAGCAATTTAATTTTAGCACTTCTCTTAATACATTTTTGCTTTCAAATAAAATGAATAGATTTTTTAAAAAATCCATCAACAATTTTTTAGAAAAAATTAAAGACTTTAATAAAATATATGGCATATCAAGTAAAAAGTGATAAATGAAGATTTTTTTTCCTTTCTAAATTACATGTATTTTCCAGGAAAGACAATCCTGTTCGAGGCAGGTCTAGGATTAAGACTTTAAATCTCTCACAAAAATGGTACTGGAAAAAATTGAATACATGCTCTCAGTGAATAAATCCTTTATGTTAAGATTCACATGATAAATACAAAAAAATTTACACGAGCCTCACATGTGCAATTTTAACATGGGAGCATCTATTCCATATAAAAAGGTGAGTATATATACCATCAGGTGCTGTTTGGTAGGAGTAATTTTTTAGGAATGATAGGAAAGTGAAAGTGGGATTTATATATGCCCATGTTTGGTAGGAGTTTTCATAATATTTTCCGGGCCATCCAATTTGCCTTGCATTTCGTTTTATGTACAAATTGTGAATCATTTCTCCTTCTCAAAATACCTCTGAATGGGTGGTATTTTTTGATCACTGGGTGTAGGGATTTGGACACAATTTTTTTAGGACAAATGTGCCCTTCCTCTGCAAAACGTGTCTGCATTTTGGTGCTCCCCTTCACTCTACTTTGGGAGATCTACAGATGAAGAAGTGTAAAAATCCACAAAAGTAAAAGAGAAAATCCATGAGCAGACCGGCAACGAAGGCAAGAGCATCGACGACGGCAAGACAACCGACAACGAAGGAGCGGCGAGGGCGGTAAGACAGAGCGCCATGTATGGTTCTCTCTCTCTCTTGGGAGATCCATTGTTTCTCTCTGAAAAATAAAACTTTCATTATAATTTTTTCAAAAATAAAGTGAAGCTAATGCCAATAAGCAGAGCAAGAGGGTCGATAAAAAAAGACGCAGCTTGCCTTGAAAGAAGGTCGGCGAAAACAAAACAACGATGATTCTCTGTATATTAAAAAAATAAAGTGAAGGTGATGTTATTTTTGTAAATTAACCCCACATTCCCATTAATATTTCACAATCAACCAAACAAAGACTCAGTAAACTTAACCAACAAATCCAGTAATATTTTCGCATACCAAACAACTTTTTTATAACATTCCTGGATAATTCGCTTTCCTATCATATTCCTGGTAGTCATGATTCCCAGATATCAAAAAATTTCTCCTCTACCAAACACCCCCTCAGTCTCAAGCTAATTTATATGAGATTTGATTTTCTCATGTTGCATGAGAATTTAATTCTCATGTTGTGACTCAACTAGTTGTGGGTCCCACATTTATTAAAGTAGAAAAAAGAAAAAAATTGCACGCAAATCGAAGAATCACAACATAAGAATTAAATTCTGATGCAGCATGAGAAAATATTTTCCCAATTTATATATGCCTAAATTGTATAGACGTAGACATAGCTTGAGAATGCTACCTTTCTGTTATGTTTAGACATACCATTTGAATTAGCTTAACAAATTTCGTTTCGAACATTAAGGTTTCGTTGGCGGTAACACTATTGGCGATCAAGTTACTTGGAATCCCCCCTCATCATGGCAACTTGTCAGTTGTCACTATCTTCTCCTCCATTTGCCAAAGACAATCCGATAAAATTTTTGTTGGAAAACAACCACTGATCTCTCACCGATTAAGAGCAACAAAAAGGATAATGGGATTGTAATCAATGCTCAATTATTTACCCATTTAAGTGGGAATTCAGAATCCAAGATTGACTAAGAATGGAGTGAATCACAGCTGGAAAAGTGATTGGACAAATCAAAAAATTATTGAATTGACTTTGTAAAGAAGTTAGTCCTCAATTAATTGACGAAAACGCTAGCATAATCATAACAAAAATCTTCTTTCCTTTGTTTCCAAAAAAAATAAAAAAAAAATCATAACAAAAATCAGAATCAAACTATATATGTTTGGAGACACATTAGAGAAGCTTTTGTGATTATTGTTTGTGTGTTTTGACTACCTTTGATTTAGTTTTATTCCCCCAGCTGTTATATGTAGACAGCATATATTAGTACAATTATACGAGCAAGTAGATAACTGCGTCCATGCAATGTCAAGCATTACCAATGTTACGGATATATACCATATCCTAACCATCTACTTAACAATATTCTAAAGAATAGTACACAACTACCTTAACAATATCAAATAGCAAGGATATAATCCTTATCTCAATAGAGAAAGCTGAATCCTACAACAACTAGGAAGTCTATACAAGCCCTAGAGGTAAATCCTATAAATAAGAGATTAAAGATTCCAGGTACACATTTTTCAACCTATTTATGAATACTGTCCACACTGTGCACACACTGACGCCTTCGCTAGAAGCCTATTGCTTGTGTACAGTGATTGAGACATCGGCTATATAAGCCAAGTATATGCCTGACTATACATTATCTCTGAGCGCATATACGGTACAGCAATACAGTCTTTTTAGGACCGAACAACCAACAAATATTTACTGACAATTTCGTCCAATTAGACTGCTAATCTCCAACTTATCAAAAGTTAATAAAGAAAAATAAGTGGATGTTTCAAAGTTTGAAGAACTCAGCATGGATGCATTTAGATAACAAGGGTAATTTTTCTCATGCATAATAAGAAGAAAAAGAGCTGCTTAGTTGCTTGGATCGAAGTTATAATGAATTAATCAGAAGAAAAATATAATAATGGATTTTTCATTGTTAATTGATTGCAATTAGAACGAAGTTGTTTAATATATTACTTGTTTGGGTGTGTTTTCATTTTATCCTTTAACATAACACAATAAACTTTTCTACACACATAACATTTTATGGAACCCACACATTTTAAAACAAAAAAAAGATATGGTCAAAATGTCAATCATTATAATGTTACGGATCATACTACGACATAATAAATAGGGCCGGTAAAATGGGTTGAGCCTACCTTTGTGTCAAACAGGGCGGGCACTTAATCCTTTGTGGACAACATTCGGCCCGCCACAGGGCGGGCTAACAATATAGGTTATCCAACTAAAGCCTGTGATTTCTGTGCAAGTAAGTGGCTTCGAATTGTTGTGGACTGCTCGGCTATATACAACACTTTGTTACTTGTTTTATTATTCTGTTTTACCTTGATATGATTTTAATTTTTATTATTATTTCTGGATTGTCATATTTATATGTAGATTATTAAACATTAGACTGCTAATTTCCATAAGCACATTATCAAAAGTTAATGCAAAAAAAAATTATGTTTTTTTATGCGGAATTTATTTATTTTTATATCATTTTTATCTTTTTTAGATTTTTATATACTTTTTTTTATTTTTCTCATGCATAATAAAAGTGTTTTAATTAATTAATGAAAAATATAATAATGGATTTTTATAATTGCAATTAGAACGAAGTTGTTTAATATATTACTAATAATAAACATAAAACGTAATAGAATAACAACGCAGTTTGGAGGTTCGGTTAGCGTAGCATGGGAAAAGTGGGGATGCGAGCCTTTTGTGTCTCACTTTTGTGGACAATATTATTAACATATAGATCACTAAAGCCTGTGTTTATGTCGTGAAGCAGCTGTGTGGGGTGGGCGTCTGTGTCAGCTTTGGTTCCCGCCTAATTGAAAGACTGAAATTCTTTTCTTTTTTTTTTGTCTTACTCCAAAAGTGTTTTAATTAATTAATTTTGTGTTCAAAATAATACGTTGTTAAAAAGTTATAGAGTGTATTATCAACAACAACAAAAAGTTATAGAGTGAGTTCTTGAAAAATTAAAATTTAAAAACTAAACTTACTCAAACATGATAATAATCCAAAAGCCAAATGCAAATTTCATCTCCCCAACATGAAAATTATAAAATCCTTAATTAATTTTGTGTTCAAAATAATAGGTTGTTAAAAAGTTATAGAGTGTATTATCAAAAAAAAAATAAAAAAGTTATATGTGTTTGGAGATAAACTTTACCTTATCTAAAGACATTAAAAAATAAATGACTTATCTAACTATATTTACTCTATTTATCCATTTATATTTAATGTTAAATAAGTTTTATTTATTTTCATTTTTAATATGGCAATAGCTACTGTTAAATTATTAAATATTTACTCTTTTGAATACTCTCTTAAATAGGAACAGTGATCAAAATGTTACTATTCATTAACTTTTTTACCCACCACGTGAATAATGTTATTTCCCAATATGTCACGCAGACAAGTTCACTGAGTTTGCTAACGTGGCACGTTTCTGATAGATAATAATGTTGCTACTTCCAATAGCAAATTACGTTATCAAAATGTCAGCTCCAAGCAAAAATAGGATAGGTGTCAGCCGCGTAGAATTCGCTAAAGGACATACGAACTATGTGCAACTGACAGAGAAGAATAGACGTTGGATTATGTGTCAAATTGTAACGAGAGAAGAATAGACGTTGGATTATGTGTCAAATTGTAACTAGTTCGCTTCTCAATCTATCAAACTTGGGTGAAGTGTTTTAGTGGGTCCTTCATTGATTTTTTACACCAATTGAAGTTCACTTACTAGAGAACCCATTTGAATAGCCGGGTGGAACACATTTCTCTCGTTAAGAAAAACAGCAACTTTTTACAACGCAGTTTAACATGATTTTGCCTGGGTTATATATCAGATGTATTATCAACTATAACATCAGTATGTTTCTTTACAATTTCTCTCTTTGTATTGGTCAGCTTCTATGAACTCCTTTTTCCTGCAGTGCAAAAAGGGTAGATGAAAAACTCTAGCTTGAATAGCCAAAGAAACGGAAACAAGAAAAACTCAGATTCTCACCCAAATGCTTGACAATAACTGGAATCTAATATTTTATCCAGAAAATGTCAAGCATCATCATTAGCTTATGAATCATTCTGCAAATTGAACGACTGAAAAATCAGGCCAACTAAATTACATGCTTTTGTTTTCAAAATAATAACAAATATAATTTACCTCAACTTCTTGCAAAAGATTCTCAAGTATGACGTGAAAGTAAAAGGAAGGTTGAGTAATTTATGAAATGTGTTGTCTTATACTTTTTCTTGGTGTTAGACTCTCTAACGCCCCGTCTGCATCCAGTTAATTAACATTCATATGATATTAAGCACAACGCATTTTAACTTATCAAATGTGGAAGGTTGTGGTTAACTTTTCTTTTTCTTTTTCCTTTTTTTTTTCCTTACGTATTGCAACCATATCTACTCTTCTTCTTTTTTTACATTTCATGGACGACCTTATGTCTGTATTCAGACATCTAGAGACAATTCTCACTGTCCCAACATCACTTGATAGACAATATATCTCAATTTTTTCAATCTAGAATCTATCTGTTGATTTTATATCTAAATCTCCATGCCAATGACTTATTAAACAATCCTTGCCAATTCAAGGCTCAAGAATCTGCTCCATACAATTAGCATATTTCTTAGGCATGCTAATACAATTCATATCTTGTATAAATCTACACATGCTTCTCTAAACATAATATACAATTATCTCCAAGAGGATAACATGACATATGCATCTCAAACGATAATAAAACTCATGAATCATGCCCTTTAAATATCAAGATAAAGTCTATAATCTCATGTCACTTCACTGTCCTGGCCTCCTGCCACGCAATGCCTCAGCATCATCGATGTCTGTACCTGAAATGTAAGTCCCCAAACTGGGAGAGATCAACCATCTCAGTAAACTAGGGGTCCTTGGAGGGATCCTCCACCCCTAAGTTCACTTTAGGCATAATCGCAGTATAAAATCATGTATGCATAAGAATATGTATATTAATGCATGTGTTCAATAATGAATCCTACTGGCCAGAGAATATAATAAGTATGCATTACGCAAGGAAACACCGTCTTGCAACATACCGTATGAGAAAACACCGTCTCATACTAAGCATAAGAAAACACCGTCTTGTGTGGCACACAAACATACATACATATACATGCAACATATAACAAATCATGTTCAACATACCATATCAAACTATCACCTTCCCTCGGAGTTTGGTGGAACAAATTGGGGATTAACCCGACCGAAAGCTTACTTGACAGTAGACTTCCACTTATGCTTTTCTTTAACTCAAAGTGAACACAAAAAGCTCTCCGCACCAGGAGAACCTATGACCAAGGTAGGAAATGTGCTCAATGTAACATCCTCATCTCGAGCCGATTCAATTAACATGCATATGATACAAACAGAAATAACGGAAGACTTAACTTACGAAAATATGGGCTAACTTTTTATTTTTCTAGTTTAATTCTTGTTCAGCGAAAACGAAAATCGGACAGAGTAACCTCTGTAAATCAGACAACTAGGGATTTTTCAATCCCACTCTCAAGAGTTCCTGATAGACGGTTTATACAACATATTAATTCAGAAGTACCAGACAGGCGCATACATAGCTTGGCTCCGTGCCACTTGTCGCAACCGTATCGCGACGTGACGACAAAAGAAATTGAATGATTAAAACAATTAAGTCGCCACCAAGGTTTATTTGGGAAAATATTGGAAAAAACCTTTATTTGAGAAAACTGGTCTTTGGAATAGAAAAATGGATTCGGGAGTCGATTACGAGTAGGGAAGGTGTTAGCACCCTACACCGTCCATTTAAAAAAATGGTTACCTTATATTAAGTGTGCAAATTATTGATAAGATCTTAATATTTTATTTCACCCTCAGAATAAAATTAATTAAAGAAAAGAAAACTAATTTTGGTAAATTTATATTTGTGCTTGATGGGTGGGTCCCGCTCCGACATATCCCTTGGTACAATAGGGAACTCAAAGCTACGTCGTTCTGTAGAAAATATTTGTGTGTTTGATTGATTTTAATTTTGAAAATAATTTTAAACAAAATCATATGAAAGTTTTGTATCTGAAGGTTTCGGACTATCAAACTGTCACAGCTAAAATAATCCGAAATTATAAATGTAGGATTAACAACTTTACATATTAGTCCAAAATATTTTTATGGTAACATCTACCAATTTACTTTCACTTTTTGAGTAACTTTATTTACCTGTATCTTTACCCCTTAACTGTAAGTTTTAACACTTTTTCACTAAATGTGACTTTATTTTTTTCTTCTAATGTCCTTATAATTATTCTTCAATATTATGATTAAAATTATTAATTCATAATTAAATCCACAATTTCATGTGAGGGTTATTATACATGTAACATCCCGAGCGCTGATGAGGGCGATGATTGATCGCCGGTGCGAAAGGGCATGGACAAGGAGCGACTCCTGACAATTTTTCAGCAGGGGGTTACATGCATGAATGAATCGAATCGACACTCGAAAGAGAGGAATTCCAAAGACTGTGCAGGTATGAGACTGCACAGTTTGGGATGGCTTATAAGAATTAATTGGTACTACATATACTAACAAGATGCATCTACTTTTCGGTAGCCCAAAATGAAAGCACTTCATAGTTACGCGTGCTTGACTTGGAGCAATTATGGGATGGGTGGCCTCCTAGGAAGTTGTCCCAGGAAGTGTGCGAGTGAGGAGAAAGCACATTGATAAGTCTCATGTTAGTATGTGGGGATAATTGTTGATTCTTGAAGCGGCCGGACGTTACACGTGGTATCAGAGCCATAAAAAAATCAGAAATCCCAGTAAAACACATTCACATAATACTTAGTTATATATATATACATACTCATAAATATTACTTTGGTCTTCCATTCATGTATTCTCATGTATAATCTTCGATGAAAATGTGTCTCACTGAAAATTTCAATGAAAATAATTTTTCAAAATTTTTGAGGGAAATGTTTCTGTGAAACTTTCGACAAAATTTAGATTCTATAAAGAATTTTGACGGAATATTTTTTTGTCAAAATTTTTTGACGAAAATGTGTTCCGTTGAAAATTTTGATACAAATGTTTTTTATCGAAATTTTTTTCGAAAATATTTTTTTTTCAAAAAATTTCGATGGAATTGTGTTTTGTCGAAAATTTCGACAGAAATTTTTTTCGTCAAAAAGTATGACAAACATATTTTCGTCGAAAATTTTTGACAGAATTTGAATTCTGTGAAGAATCTTGATGAATTTTTTTCGTCAAAATTTTTGACAAAAATGTTTTCCGTCAAATTTTTTTACGAAAAATTTTCAATGGAAATGGTTTTCGTTAAAAATTTTGACAGAATAATTTTTCTGTCAAAATTTTTTACGAAAATATTTTCTCTCAAACATTTTTCACAGAAATGTGTTCCGTTGAAAATTTTAATGGAAATGTTATTGAATCGAAAAAGTTGACAGAAATATTTTTCGTTGAATTTTTTTTATGAAAACGTGTTTCGCTAAAAATTTTGACAGAATTTTTTTTTGTCAAAAAGTTTAACGAAAACATTCGACGGAATTTAAATTATGTAAAGAATTTTGATGAAATTTTTTCTGTCAAAAATTTTCGATAGAAATGGGTTTCATTGAAAATTTTGATGGAAATATTTTTTGTGAAAAACTTCGATGAATGTGTTTTTGTGAAATATGTTGAGGGGAATATTTTGACGAAATTTAAATCCCTTAAAGAATTTTAACAAAAAAAAAAATTTAGTCAAATTTTTTTACAAAAATGTTTTTATTCACATATTTTGATGGAAATGTTTTTTGTAAAATATTTTGACGTAATTGTTTTACGTCGAAACTTTTCGATAGAAATGTGTTTCTTCAAAAACTTTGACGAAAATATTTTTATGGAAAGTTTTGACGGAATTTAGATTCTATCAATAATTTTGGTTGAATTTTTTTTTTCATAAAAATTTATGTCAGTGATTATGGCAAAATTTGTTCCGTACCTAATTTTGTTTATGTTGAGGGAAGTTTTTTGACGTATATGATTTTCATAAAAAATTTCCTCACTATTTTTACGAAATATTTTTTGTCGATAAATTCTGTCGGTATTTGAGACTTTTCTAATAATGTCACATTTAAAAATGATTCACATTTATGTAGTTTTCACAAATTAATGTTAAGGGTAGATAAGTAATTTTTAATATTTTCCCCCTCAAATCCTCCAAATTGGGGGAACTTAAATTTTGTGAAGAAGAGGGATTTTGGAAGGTTTAGTAAAAAAAACCCCCAAAACTTTTCCCTCATTTTTTCTACATCTCAAATAAGGGAAGGGCTTCCTAATACCCTCCCTTCTCTTCCATTCCCCTCCTAAAACCATCTCCCAAACAGACCCTAAAAGAATAACCAAAAACCTAGATTTACTTTCGCCAAATACGCAAACAGATTTACATCGCCATAAAGTTACGAACAGATTTATTTTTCTTTTGGAAGAATTGATTATGGTTACCGGAATTCTCAATCTTGGTCGCCGAAGAAGAGAGAAAGGGGAGGGGAGAGAAAGGGTGTGAGAGGAAGTGAGGAGAAAGAAAGGGAAAAAAAGAGTTTATTTTATTTCGCAATTATGGACCGTTGGATTAGATTATAATCAAACGATAATGAAAATGGTAAACAAAGGTAGGCTAAATAAGAGTAGGCAGAATAACCTCTCCCATAAAAAAAGGGTTTGTTTTTTCTAAAGTAACATTGGAAACTTTTTTCCAAAAAAAAAAATCATAGTTTGGTTAAA
Organism: Gastrolobium villosum; assembly: GCA_032173675.1. NCBI lineage: Eukaryota > Viridiplantae > Streptophyta > Magnoliopsida > Fabales > Fabaceae > Gastrolobium > Gastrolobium villosum. The sequence continues at coordinate 66,066 of JAVKPL010000658.1, forward strand.
AAACAAAAGAAAATTTCACACAGTGCTTTAAAGTTTAAACTTACGTGTGCACAATATCTTCTATACCTTATGAAGTTGAGCTTTAATCTTTTTGAAGCCGATTAACAATGCAATGGTAACTTTTTTTTTTTGGCAGTTAAAAGTTTAGGTGAAGTTATATACCGATATCCCACCCCGGCCAAAGCATATACTTTCAATTTTTTTTTTAGGATTTCTAAAAGGATTTATAGATATCTCACAAAAAAATTCCCATATGTGAAATTCAAAATCACACCCTTATAAAATATCAACATAATCCTTAACCAAGTATGTCATTGACAGCAAGGGGGGAACAATGAACAGGAATCAGAAGATTCCCCTTTGCCTAGGAACTAGGAAGCGACGGCACCACGGCCCAGTAATATAGCCCAATTATTTTTATAGTTATACTACGTTCTACTTTCCCCCGCAAAACAATAAGAAGAAGAAGAAAAAAAAAAGTAAACATCTTTATTGATTGTAGCAAATTTCACGATGTCCATTTTATTTCTTAACAAATAAAAAAGTTATTTGTGGTCCCTAAGAAATTTAAAATAAACCAATTTAGTTGAAATCGTGGTCTCTCATAAATTCAAAAAAGACCCATATTAGTCCCTCAAAAGGACTAAAATGGGTCAACTTTAAATTTCTTAGAGATCACGAATATCTTTTTTATTTACTAGAGAGTAAAATGGGCATCATAAAATCTGCCTAGGACCGAAAATGATATATATATTTTTATTTTGTAGAAATACATATATCAGCGTTATCAGCATTCGTGGCTAGTTCAGCCAATCATTCGCGGGGCGCAAGGTCAATAATGTTGGACAAGTGGCTTCAATACTCAAGAGGGGAGGTGAATTGAGTTTTATAAAATCTTTTCGCAATGTGTCTCATTTGATATTTTAAAGATTATTTCTTCAATAAAGTGATTTAATAAGGAAGAAGCTAAGTGAAAAAGCAAGTGTAGAGATCAACAAAGTAAGCAAGTGAATAGATAATGACAATCTAAAAATGCAATTTCAATACTTAAGTAAAGAGATAAAGGTTAGAGAAATTGTAAACTAGATGTATCCTGGTTCGGTCACCACCACCGTGACCTACGTTCAGACTGAAGCCGCTTGATCAATTTTTTTCACTAACTATCAAGCTTGAGGGTGCTTGAAAAACCTCTACAATCTTTCAAGATTTCGGGCTCTTGAAACCTTACAATTTTTCATTCCAAATTTTCTTAGGAATTTAGTGACCTTTCAAGTATAGGGTTCACTCCCCTCTCAAATCAAGAAGCAAGATGAAAGTGTTTAAAAGTGGCTAAGTACTCTCAAAGTACAGATTTCACAAATTAAAGAACTAAGAGATGTATAACTTCAAAGGAAATATGAGCTCAAGTGTATGCAATGAGTAAAGTAAGTGATTAATAAGCAATAATAGGCTAGAAAGAGTAATAAAGCTTCAATAATTGATCTAGGGTCGGGTAGTGTTCATCCCAGCTGATGTGAGTATTTATAATGACATCTCTATTGAAAACTAGCCGTTTCTAGCCGTTACAGACTGTAGATATCCGGGTATTTGTCGGGCACATATCCGGATATTCTTGGTCAGATATCCGGATATTCTTACTTAAATATCCGGATATTTTATGGCAGCATCCTTTTTGTGCGAAATCTTCTTTTTCTTTTCTTTTAAAATGGTTTCTATGAGTTGTAATTCATGTAATTGGTTGTGGAAACAGTTTAGAGATGTTCATAACATATAGATGCCTTTTCCAAACCAATATAGGACATATAAAACTATTTGTTTTGTCAATTCTTTAAGGATGCTTTTATTTGAAACGTATGAGTGATTCAAAGCCATGAAATATTATAATCATATTTTGCCATGATGCTTATATGTTTAAGTCATTTCAAAAACCTTTCGATGCATGTTTAGCTTGTTAGATCAAGGTTTTTTAAGCTTTATATAATATGAATGACTTGAACTCATGCAATGCTAGAATCTATACACCTTTACATATTTTCCTAAGTCCTGAATAAATATACCATTGAGATCTTGGACTTGGCTTGATGCTTGACTTGCATGCTTTCATATTTGCTTGATGTTTGATTTCTTTTGGATGTTGCTTTGTCTTTGAGCATTCTTTTGTTATCATCAAAACTATGCTGATGTTGAATCATTAATTGTATCACCTTTAGCCACATCATCACTTTGATTCTTCAAATAATACATACGCAATAACACATACACATCACTAATTAACAATGTTATAAAAATCGGACCGACCTGGTCGGGTCGACTGGAAAATTGGTGAACCGGTCATGTAATCGGTCCGGTTTTTATAATGAACCGGCCATATTACAGAACCGGTGTGACCCGGTGCGACCCGACCGGTTTTCGTAAAAACCGGTGACCCGGTCCCGGTCGGTTCAACCGGTGACCCGGCCCGGTCTATAAAAAAAATTAATTTATTTTCATAAATTCATATCTTTTTTTTTACTCTCAAACGCAAATGATTTGTTTTATTTTGAAATATTTGAGTGATTTGTAGTCTATTAACTTACAGAGATTATGTACCTACAACACTAATATTATCTTGATTATGCAATATGCAGAGAATTTTGATTTGATTTAGACTTAGAGATGTCGTTTACTGAACCTGAAACACTAGTATCACAAATATTATATGTTTGATTGATCATTTGTTGGACAATGATGTGTAATTTATTATTTTCATATTAAAATATTTGAAATTGGTATATTTTTTTATACGTATTTAAGTATATTTATAGTTTTTTAATATAAATTATAGATTTACATATACTTACCGGGTCATGCAGTTGAACCAGTGATCCAGTGACCCAATACCTCGACTAAGTCAATAACCGGGCCGAGTTTAATAACATTGCTAATTAATTATGATTATGGTATGAACAACTTTTCCCATTTAGAAGAGAAGATGCCGAAATTCGATGCACATAAATTATAATTATTGTCACTCAATCTTATTAATTATGAAGAATTATGACATAATTACGAGCATAAATTAAAACTTTCAATTCTACCATCCATGCGTATCTGCTTGATAACAAAACAATGACGACCACATCTTTTCTGCATTTAATTTCATGATACATTAAAGTTCCATTTTTAATTCACCCGATACTCATAGTATTATATCTGTAGGTGTATATGTCGTAGGGGTGTTCATCAACCGATCCAAATCGATTCAAATCGCGGTAACCGAACCAAAAAATCGATAATCGAATAAACCGAAAACCGAAAAAATGATAATCGAAAAAAACCCGCAAAGTTTAATTCACATGACATATCACATTGCATACTTCTTCTAATTTAATTCTTATTGGACGGAGACGAAAATCGGACAGAGTAACATCTGTAAATCGGACAACTGGGGATTTGCAAATCCCACTCTCAAGGTATACTGATAGACAATTTCTACAGTATATATTTTCAGACATACCAGATATCCATATAGGATCATATACCCATCTATGGGCACATGCATAACTTGGCTCCGTGCCACTATGTCTAACAGCTTGCAATCCAACACATAAACTGGATACTACATCATCATATCAACATGCCTGAATACTCAAATGTACATGCATCTAACTGAAATACATGTACAAAACATATACAGGCCATATACAAAATAAAGGATCAGACACCATGATCACCAAATGAATAGAACACTATACAACAGTACATGTTCTCCAAAAATAACATTTATAATAAATAGTAGCCTCCGGCTACCCAGAACTCATATATTCATACTAGTACCTCTAGCCACGGGTAGTGTCCTTGTCCCATGAGGGCTCTTCAATTAATTGTGTTCCTGAAATCATATCCCCAAACGGGATTAGAGACGAATCTCTAGTAAGCTGCAGGTTTATAAAGAACTCTCCATACCCTGGGCTCACTTCCTGCATGACAGTCAGATACATAATATACAAAACATCATATAAGCAAATATCATAGCTGAACATATCTCATATAACATATCATGTAATCCAATATCATAACTAAACCAAGCATATACACAAATCTTATCAGAGACGTACGCGGTCATTCCCAAGGGATGACCCCAAGCGGAAGTCAACACACCTAACAAATATCATATACAAAAATCATCACAATAATCACATCAGAACAAAGCATATCATATCAGAGATGTACGTAGTCATTCCCAAGGGATGGCCCCAAGCAGAAACCAACGTACATGTTCCCGAGGGAGGACCCCAAGCAGAACCAAAAACATATCAAAACAAAACGTGTTATATCAGAGACGTACGCAATCATTCCCAAGGGATGACCCCAAGCGGAAATCAACGTACGTAACAAATATCCTTTATAAAACATTACTATGTACATCTCTAATATGATTTTGCCATAATTATATATATAAATCCTTGATTCACCTTAGTAATCCAATTTATGTTGGTATCAAGAGGGAATCAAATCAGTCCTATTTATTTTTGGCAATGAATGAGCGAATATATGAAATTATGAACCATTACAAGCACATGATATAAATAATAAAAGTGAAAGTTTCCTAATATTTGTAGGCAGTGAGTGACCGACCAAGGTGGGAGAGTGGGGCCCGTAGTGGGGAAGTTATATATGTATATGCTTTGAGATTTGATTGGAAGTGAGGAGAATCCAAACCTACAACATATTTGTTCAGAGTTTACCTTTCCTGTCACACTTGACATGTTTGACCTTGTTAAGTAAATATTCGTGTAATGGCTTCAACTTACCAATTTTTGTTCTGATATATATAGGCTATAGTTGAACAACATCATCACGTTCGTATATAGATAACCATTTAGTTAGTGGGAAATAGTAATGGCAATGGCAATGCATCTCACTCTAAGGCATAAGCTCAAGACTCTCTGTACTTGTGGGGATGGCTGGTCTTACGCCATTTTCTGGCGCTTCAATCCACAAAATTCCTTGTAAGCTTCCTTTTCCATTCTCTTCTATTATTTCAATTATGCTTCTATCTTTGTTTTTTTTTTTTTTTCTTTGGTAGTGGCTACTGGGAAGTAGAAACGTTTCTTCTTCCATCAAAAAAATACTGAAAACATTTGAGTTGTTGAACTGTCATATTTCAGTTATACTTGTTGTTCTATAGTAGTAAGGAATGCTTTAACATTTCACTGTCATTTGATCTTTCTCACCGTAGATTGCATGTTTGAAATTCTCGTAGGATGTTGAGTGTGGAAGAAGCATACTATGAAGAGCAATTGGGAGAAGAGATTACCAACATGCTTCCACAGGTCCACTTGTTGGGCGAAGGGTACGTTTCTATAACCTCTTAATTTTCACCCATGTGGGGCTTTTAAACTTTGCAAATTTCATCTTCATCCAAGAGATTCATTTTAAGTAATCAAGTGCAAAATCAAAATGCATATACGTATCAAAAGGCTGATACAGTTGCCATGTCCTCTGTAGAATTATTGGTGAAGCTGCTTTCACGGGCAAGCACAGTTGGGTGCACTCAGATGGTCAAACCCAAGAATGGGATTTGACTGGGAACAATATTTATAAGGTATTGTTGAGTTGGGACCATAAATCTCAAGTTTCAAGCACACTTATTTTTTGTCCACATATTGAAAATTCCCTTTTCTTTCTGCAGGATGATTCTGGATTGCATCAACAACTATCCTATGGGATAAAGGTAATACAAATCTTCAAGAAGGAAAGTGTATTCGAAAATTGAAGTTCCAACCTTCGTGTATTTTCACCTTCCTTCCCTTCCAACATTTCTGTACCAATGCTCAAATATAATTATTTTGGTTGAAGTTACCAAGATCATGAGTAATAAATGTCTCAGTACTAATTAAATGAAGTATGCTTATCTGATTATCCTTCTTCTGTAAAGCCGTGAGAAATGTATATTGATGAACAGTTCTGAATTGTAGACAATGGTGATCATACCTCTCAAAGCTTTGGGAGTTGTACAGTTTGGATCGAAAAAGAAGGTTAGTATCGTGAAAGAAAATGAATTTATGACATCATGCATAAATAGATTAGTGCGGACAAGTTTTACCATAGAGGTTTAAATATGATGATATTTACTAGATCAATTTAATTATTTGTCCTCAATGTTTATCTACACAGATGCATATCTGAGTGCTAATGTATCATAATACTTTCATTGCTACAGATTTTGGAGAGAATGGAGTTTTTGGATCAAACACTAAGCTTACTCATGGAGACAGATAATATGGGTATGCTTGATGTGTCAGGAAATGAAGTTTCATCTCTGGATTGTGAAAATTATGACCTAAATGGGTTGTTGGCTTCCGTTTCTTCTGAAAATTCATATGATTGGAATCTCAAATATGCTCATAATGAAAACTCTGAAGAGCTATTGAGAAAGGTTTATTCTTCTGTAAATCCAAACGATCCCTTCCCATCCCAATATAAGATTTACGAAGGAGGAATGACTTCATTGGGAGTAGATTCTTCCTGTCTTGGTGAACAATTGAATGGCACCACAGAAGCTCAAGTTGTATTATCAGATAGGGATAGTACAAATGTGCTTTTGAAGCCTAACACTTCTATGGACTGCTTAATTCCCCAAAACCCCAGTTTTGGTGCATGGAGTGATGAAGCATCTTCTTTTGATTTGTTGGGGGAACAATTGTTATCTGAAATAAGGACACAAGAAGCTTCAGATATGTGTTCTACTGAAGAAAATGCGTTTGCTAGTAGCACTAGCAAACTTCTAGTTCATGATTCATTATTGACCTCATTGGACAAAATGAACAGAGAGTCATTTCAAGACAAGTTACGAAATTCATTGGATAACCAACCTCAATCCGTGGATGATGTTTGCCAGTGGTTTGCTGCTTCTCCAGAAGATAGCATCTTCAGAACAGTAAATACATTGGACAACAACACCAATGACTTTGAAAATAGTCTCTTGGATGGCATGGAACTTGATTTCAACTGTGATCAAGATGATAAATGGTGGGAGAATATACTTACACCAGGGGTGAATGCTGCTACTATTGATACTGGCTTTTCTAAATGCATATCAGAGTTGACCCAACAGCGGTTGTTCTCACAGTTAGGAAATGAACAGCTTTTGAATGGTGAAGCAAATTACAATACTTCTAACAGTTTTGGTTTTGAGAATGAGTTATCATCACCCAATAAGAGGCAGATGTTAGAATTTTCACCAGTGAATGCAAGTCCATTACACTTTGCAAACCTTGCTGGGGCTGAGGCTAGAGCAAACTTGATGCAGCCCGTTTCTGAATTGTACAAGACAAACAATTCTTTAAGCAAGAAAGATACATTCCCAAAATCAGAAGTAGGCATGCGGATTGATGATGGCCATAGCATTAATATTGGGAAGGCTGTTCCAGGACACTTTGAAAAGCCCAAGGAACCCACAAAGCCCACCAAGAGGAGGGCTAAGCCCGGGAAGAGCACTCGACCACGACCCAAAGATCGCCAACAGATCCAAGACTGCATTAAAGAGTTGAGAAAAATCATCCCCAATGGTGAAAAGGTAATATTTCCTCTATATGTGATGCAAAATTTTCAATTTCATAATTTTTTTCGTCCCTATTCAACCTTTGTGATTTGTGACATTATTTATTCATAAGAATGCTTTGATAGTAATATGTTGACAAATGTTTTTCTGATTCAACAGTGTAGCATTGATTCTTTGTTAGACCGAACCACCGCATACATGCATTTCTTACAAAATATGACCAAGTATGCAGACAGGATGCAGGAACCGAATGAGCCAAAGGTAACCAATCAAACTATTTTTCAACAAATTTAGAAGAAGAAAAAAAAAAATTAAACATTCTTAGTATTCATTGATCAGTTAGTATATGATATGATTGAATTTGCTTGGATATTTAGCTTATTGACCAGCCAAATGGAGTGGTTCGAAGAGAAACTAGTGCGGGAGATAGCAAAAACTGTGGTGTTACATGTGCATTTGAAGTGGCATCCGAAACAATGACATGTCCAATTATAGTTGAGGATATGAGTCCACCTGGCCAAATGCTTATAGAGGTAAGATTAATAATTAGAATGTATGTTTTAAGTATCATCTTCTATCCTTTTTTGATTATCTATGCCAAAGTGAATTCATTTGCATTGCTTTGTTGCAGATGCTTTGTGAGGAGCAGAGTTTCTTCCTAGAGTTAGTTGACAAAATTCGGGATGATTTTGGGTTGAACATCTTGAAAGCAAAGATGGAAATTAGGATGAACAAACTATGGGCACGCTTTATTGTTGAGGTAAATCAAATATTTGAAAGCAATATTAAAAATTCAACATTTAATGGTGGCATATGTGATTGAACTGCAAAAAGAAGTGGGTATATGATTTAGAGTATTCCCTTACCCAGACACTCACTGAGTATTTGAACTGGGTCGGCCCCTTTTTTTAACTTCTGTAAAAATTCTGGTTTACATTTTGTGACAGCCACAGGCAAATAGATACGTGACAAGGATACAAGTATTGTGGTCCCTCACCCTTCTTCTCCAGCAATCAAACACCTCTGGAATGGATTCTGCTAATAAGCATTGCAATGTTATGGAACTCGAGTGATTAACATTTTAGAAATAACTTGAGCACGTAAGGTTCTCGAAGTGTAATGATATATCTCAATTTAGAAATGTATCTTACTTTGGAAATCTTTTTCTGATTCAATTTGTTTTGTGTTAATTGAATTACCATTTTGGGAGCAATTATACTACTCATTTCCGTTGGACTTCTTTAAGCATGATTAGTTATTTTTCTCATTTTGCAGATAATTATAAAAAGAAAGAAAAAAGGCTTTGTTGAATTAGCCCAACAACAAAGAAGGACGGGGAAAAAAAGAAGGCAGAAGCAAAAGCAAAACATGGAAAAAGACAAAAATTCAAAAAGCAACTTTTTCTTGCAACAAATGACCGCCCCAACAAAGAGATAATATTGGATAAGAGAAAGTGGAGGAAAACACACACTTAGAAGGGGCAAAAAGAAAAAAGAGTATGAGAAGAAAAAAAAAATGTAATTGATCTTACGAGAGAAATTGTAAGGTAGAACTCTAACGAGGAAAATTTTGTACGAGAGACTAAAACTAAGCAAATCTGAGTAAAATTTTAATATTATTTCAAAGTGCTTGCTAAGCTCATTTATTATGGAACTGGAAAAAAGTATGCTTAACTTGTTTTCTTTATCTTAATTCATTTCGTAATAACCCCTATTAATCTCAATTTATTTAAAGTATCTGTTGAATATCAATAAAACTCAAAATCATTTACCATTGTGCGATTTACAGTTTAATACACTTGTCTAAATCTTCGCTTAAGGTTCTGATAAATTTCGCTCCATTACTCTGTTCATAATTCGGTTTTACAATCTTTCTTAAGCAAAAAAGATAATTTGGACAAAAGAGGATTACCATCCCATTTACGCAGTTCCTAGAAACAGGATCCGTGTGTAATTAGATGATAATTTAGGATACACTTAGCAAAAACTGTAGATGATTTTTGTGTCCAAGTAAACTGAGGAAGAGGCTGTAAGAGGCTGTGTAATTGGAATAAATCTTTGGTACTACTGCTATATCTAGATTCGGTGCATCTTATCAATGAGAGCATTATACATCAAATGAGGAAGAAAGAATTTGACAGAAAAAAGAATTTTAGATGACATGTAATATTTTCATTGATGGGATGTACTAAATCTTTTGTACAACAATAATACTAAAGATTTATTCGTCTAAGTGATGAAATCTGAGCTGCAAAATCATTTATAATGAAATTACGTACACGAGTGGTTCTTTGTTATTTGGTTGACTTCTTCTCTAGAGTTAACTAGGGAAATTCAAGGTTTATCATGTCAACTCATGTTTCTATGCATCAAAACTTGGAGTGATCAATAATGAGCACCCACGTAGGCAGGCATATTATATTTGGAGATGCTATTAAATCTTCAAGGAGTTATTGTTAGATTCCTACGTGTCCATGAAATTTAGATGATAAATAAAATAATTGGAATGGTATATATCTAATTGATCTCAAGTGCCAAATATAATCTAATTCATCAGCATGCACCAAGTAGATTTCCTGTTATAGTAGCAATTATTAGGTTGTAGCATGGTTGATTTGCAATTCCTTTATCAAAAATTAAAAACTGTATGACATGATGAGATGATGGTTCATCCGCATAATTCCGGACACATGCTTTGTACAAATAGTTAACTAAAGCAGGGATACATAAAGTTATGTTGCTGCAACCGACAATTTTAAACCTTGGTTAATACTAAATTAGGACCGGAAGAAAATGGTGACCCAAAACAACTTTTGATACTTGGATTGGCTTTTCAAAAAGAGTGCACTAGAACGGAGTAGCTAGGAGCTAGATAAGTGCTCTATAATATGTCATTCCAAAATGTTATCAGAAGAGACCAATTTTGAGAGTCCCCATTTTAAATTCAACAACTCTCATTTATCTAAAAATGTTAAAGCTTTTAAAATTGAAGGTCCTACTCATGACCTAATTCATTGATTTAATGTATATGGATCTTATTCCTATTTCCTAACTTTCTTATCCATAGTAGACAGCAGAGCGAGGCATCTAATCAACGAGCCACTAAGAATCAGGCGATGGCTGTGTGCGGTACAACACGCTAGCAATGCTAGATATGGTGGCCCAACTCACTATGCTGCTATGAGATTCTACAAGTTGCTGCCCCAAATTCTGGTTTTAGGTCAAGACTAAAGAAAAAACATAATGAATTAGCATTTAATATATGCCAGTGCCTCGTGACTTGCACATTAATTTAATCCACAAGTTGATGCGTTTTTAATTCATCCCGAAAATTCAATGCATGCTTTTTCCAGTAATTAAAAGGGTAAACATAAAACAAGAATAAGAGTATCCATCTCAAGATTTTTGTATCACTCTCTAGTTGCAATCTTATATTAAAATAACAAACATATACAGATGATTCTATATTTTGTTTCCTACTTGATTTATAGCAAAAAAGAGAAAATAAATAAATGAAGGAGAAAATGTTTGTATTCTTAAATGACACAATTATATCATTTTACTCTCATAAAGATGTGAGACCCACACCTTTATATTTTTTTTGTCCACTCTCTCCTCCTTTATCTATCTCTTTCTCTCACTTAAAATGATATAATTTTACATCCTTTAAAATGATACACACTTTTCCCATAAAATGAATACACAAATTAGTTCGTACAATAACTTTTAGTTCGTAAAAGTTTGGTAATATATAAAACAGTCCTTGAATTTTCGTAAGTACTGTCAAGTTAATCTTGCAATTAATCAGTTCATTTTTAAAAAACTTAATGGCGAATCTAATTAATTTTTAGGAACTGAAAGCGCACAAGGTATATTTTTCAAGGACTGAATTGTGTATTTATTAAGAATTATTTGAATGTTTCTGGCGGTATCAATGATTCAATATTAATGTGTTAGCTATTTTTGTTTGTGTGTGCTAGTGTTTTTGTGGTTCTGCCTTTCTATGCGTGCATGTGCATATTAATATATACATGAAAAAGATGTAAGCATCTATATATATATGTCCAACAATTTGAATGGTGAACCTTTACCTACTCTAAAAGATAGCAAAACTTAGTGTTAGTGGCGTTGTGTGCTCTTGCATCAGCTTTGCCTAAGAATAGGGTTTACCGACTTATAAAAGTTAGCACCATATAGAATCTTTGGTACATTGGAATTAAAAATAGAAATGTTTTGTCCTGAATAACATTTAATATCCTCATGTTGAGACATGCCATTGCACATCACCTATCTCTGTATAAATACAAGGATAGTAATCTAGTTCGGCTAAAGCTTCTTGTTGCATATATATGGGACTTAATTAGGGTCTTTGCCATACTAATCTTGTTCTAACAATATTTTCCAATAGAGCTTGCTGATTTCATATTCACATATAGACATAAATATATAGATACAGATTTAGTAGTCAAGAAGATGGCTAATGACAAGGAAGTGATAAAAGAAGTAGAATGGAGAATCAATGTAGTAGATAGTTCATTGGAGAGAGCAAGGTTTGCTTGCATGTGGGTAGTTATAGAAGGGATGGCTTTCAAGTTGTGTAAGTTTTTGAAGAAAGCATGGGAATTGGGAGTGAATGACCCAAGAAAATTCACCCATTGCTTGAAGGTGGGGATAGCACTTTCAGCTGTTTCTATCTTCTATTACTTGAAGCCTTTGTATGATGGAGTTGGAGGAAATGCTATGTGGGCAATCATGACAGTGATTGTAGTGTTTGAGTACACGGCTGGTAGGTAGTGCTAGCTAGCTAGCCTCTTAATTAATTATAACACTTGGTATATATTCAAAAGGGGGCGAACCAGAGCAGTGGTAAAACTGTTCATTCATGACTGAAAAGTCATGGATTCGAATGCATATAAGGATTTCTTCCACCCCACACTCGCTAGTCAGCGGGAAGTGGTTTTTGGTTTTTTGATATATATTCGAACAATTGTAACATCCCTCATGAAACTCATGCTATATCAAATTGCAGGTGCTACGATAAGTAGAACTATAAACAGATTGTGTGGAAATTCCATTGCCGGGTTTCTAGCTATTGGGGTACACTGGATAGCTACTAGAGCAGGAGGGCAATTGGAACCCATAATTTCTGGAGTCTCACTCTTTCTGTTAGGTATAAATATAGTAAAAGAAAACAAATTTTAATGTACCTATACAAAATATAGAGTGGTTTTTTTTTCTTTTTGTGTGCATAGTCACTAATTAGTTGAATTGATCTGTCTTCAGCTTCTGCAGCAACATTCTTTAGATTCATCCCTACCATGAAGGCTCGTTTTGATTATGGTGCTTTGGCATTCATCCTCACTTTCAGCATGGTTTCAATATCCGGATATCGGGTTGATGAATTGTTGGTTATGGCACAATACAGGATATGCACAGTTATAATTGGCGGTTCATTGTGCATTATCGTAAGCTTGATCATTCAACCTATCTGGGCTGGTATGGAGCTCTATGTTTTAATCACTGGGAACCTTGACAAATTGGCCAACTCCTTACAATGTGAGTCTTCATTATTGATTATTTGCTTGCATATTCACCAGCTATAGCTAGCTGAAATTATGTCAAATAATTTTCTTTTGTTATCAAATAATTTTACATGAAGGGCCGGCTTGGCTCAGTGGTAAGAATGCTTACCGTGATGTTCAAGGTCCCGGCTTCGACTCGGCCTCTCCGTAAAAAGCGGGGGTAAGGCTTGACTCGATTTCCTTCCCCAGACACTCACGCGTGGGTATTAAACTGGGTTGGCTCTTTATCAAATAATTTTACATGTATGTTGTATTTCAGGTTGTGTGGCTCAGTACTTCAGTTATAATGAAGCCCCAGAAGCAGAAAGTGATGAGGAGTTTAACAAAAAGTTGCTAGGCTACAAGTGTGTGCTAAGTTCCAAAGCAACAGAAGAAGTTATGGTATACACTACCTACCGAGAGATTCTAGTTACATATAATTCTAAATAAGTGGGTAACATAAGAAATGGAAAAAAAAAATAAAAAAATCAACGGGTGAATTATATGTGCTCATGGTGCAAAGCTTAACGAATAAAATAAAATCAATACAAACTTTAAATTACCCTTATATTTTTAGAATGTGACTAATATAATATTGTTACTGTAGGCTAATTTAGCTAGATGGGAGCCTCCCCATGGCCGCTTCAATTTCCGTCACCCATGGAAACAATATCTTAAAATTGGGGCATCCATGCGTTGTTGTGCTTCTTGCATAGATGCTCTTATTGGATGCATAAATTCAAAAAACAAGGTATACCTTAAATAACTGAATTCCATATAAAATATGATCTTTTATATATAATTGATGATTTAACAGAGTTAAATAACTTTTATTCCATGTTAGCACAAATCTTGATACTAAAAATAAGACACTATGTTGAACTACATCCAATTAATTTGCGCAGGCCTCTGATGACATGAAGAAGAATATGAGCAGCATATCCATAAAAGTGGGTGCCAACTCAGCGAGTATCATAAGAGAGCTAGCAATTACAATCAGGAATATGAAAAAATCATCTGAAGTTGATACTCTGGTTGCAGAGATGAATAGTGCTGCCAAAGAGCTCCGGAACTTAATAAAATCTTATTCAAACTTGGTTAACCAACCGTCACATAATGCTCAAGATACACCAACCGAAGCAGCATCACCTGGTGAAGTGGCTGCAAAAACCGGAATCCCACTAATGGAAATTATTCAAGTGGTGACTGTAGCTTCTTTGATTATTGAAATTGTAGCCCGTGTGGAAGGCATTGTGAAAGCTGTTGAAGAACTATCAAATTTAGCTAAATTCCAACCGGCAATGTGTGCCACATCCAAAGAACAAAATGATGAGGAAGCAATGAAGACACTCCAAATGGTCTAAAGATATCCGAATGATATAATGAGATCAATAGTGTGTATATTCTTTGATCCACCACAGATTACAAGTTATATATATATATATATAAGATCAGTTTTTCCTCTTACAGTGATTTTCAATGTTTCATTTATTTTTCAACACTCTTACTATTCAATTTGAGAATTTAACAAAATAAAATACTCCGTTATCCGTGACTTTATCTAAAATTTCCATATTACCTTTTAAAATCACAAAATCATGATAATGTTACTATTTCTAAAATATATTGAAATGTTAACACATTAATTTTTTTTATTATAATACTTAACTAGTGCGTGCAGTACCTATGCGATGCACGGAAAAAAAAGATCAAAATTTTTGTTAGCGCCTGTCGTTGGTTAATCGCTAAAAGAAAGAACCGTGTCAGAATTTTATACTATCTTGAAAGGTAAAAAAGTTACAAATAATTAATATGTACTACTCAAAATATATAATATAATTTATAAATAAAAAATTTATAAATATAACATTTCTCACAATCAAATACAATATGTGGAGTGTATATGATTTAAAAACAACAATTAAATTGGAGTGCACTTAGAAGATTTTGATTCAAAATGAGAGGGAAGGAAATTATATTCATAATTTTATCAAAATAACGAATATAACTGCAAGAAGTGGAGAAAATCAGAAGAACTAAAAATTTAAATAAAAGGGTTTATAAAAAAAAAAAAAATTAAATAAAAGGAATAACTTTTTGGGGTTGTTAATCTTAATATTATCGCAAATAATGGCAAAGTAGATGGAGCAGTTAAAGAGAGTGTTATGTTAATATTACGAAGTTGGGCCAGTTAAAACAGGAAGAAAAGGCCAAATTGTGATTAAGCCCTACACATCACAAGAAAAGAGACTAGTAGAGAAGGAAACGATAAAATAAGTGATAGTGGTAGCGGAGGGAGAGAACAAGAAGAAGAACAAGAATTGAATTGATTGTTAGAAAATTCGAGAAGAGAAGAGAATCGTGCGGTGTGGATTGAGTTGAGTGTTTCCGATTTGAAATAAATCGTGGATAAACAACAAAAATGGCAGATGTATCTGATAAATTGGCGTATTTTCAAGCGATCACGGGTTTAGAAGATCCAGAGCTATGCACGGAAATCCTCGCCGCTCATGGCTGGGACCTCGAACTCGCAATCTCCTCCTTTACCTCAACTACTAACCCCGCCGTCGCTGACGACGTCGACACCGACACTCACACATATCAACATCGTGATGTTCATGATGCTCCCTCTTCCAATCTACAATCAGAATCGCATCAGCCTCCGCCTCCTCCCGGTTTGGCTTGGAAGCTCATCAAGTTACCCGTTTCCGTCATTTCCGGCAGTCTAGGGTTAATTTCCGGCGCTATCGGCTTGGGCTTATGGGCCGCCGGTGGCGTCCTTTCTTACTCGCTCGGCTTCATAGGCTTCGGCTCAAACGCCGCCTCTTCGTCCTCCTCCGCCGGGACGCCGTTGGTTTCGGTGTCGACTGCGACGGCCGAGGCGATGGATTTCGTGGCGGCGTTCGAGAGGGATTACGGGACGACCAGGCCTAATTTCGTGAGCGAGGGGTTCATGGACGCTCTTCAGAGGTCGAGGAATTCGTTTCAGCTTCTCTTTGTTTACTTACATTCCCCCGATCATCCCGATACGCCGTCGTTCTGCCAGAGGACGCTTTGCTCCGACACTTTTGCCGCCTTTGTCAACGAGAATTTCGTGTCGTGGGGTGGGAGCATTCGCGCTAGCGAAGGTTTTAAGATGAGTAACAGCTTGAAGGCTTCTCGATTCCCCTTTTGTGCTCTGGTCATGGCCGCCACCAATCAGAGAATTGCGCTGCTTCAACAGGTATGCTCCTGCTCCTTCACTTAAACTTTCTAGTTCTGAGTCCATCAATTTTTAGCTTCTTGTGTGTTCTTATCCGTTTATTTGTTAGTAACAAATAAATAAATAAAGGATTGTGCTGCAGTTTAAAATGGGTGCAAATGGCTTATGGTTATGCTATGCTTTCAGATTTAAATTATGCCCATGCTGTTGGCATGATGCCCATTAATTTGTGAAATTGCCCATTTATGTGTATGTATCTGTAAAGGTAAAGAATGGGACCAAACTAAACTGCTGTGTGGTTCCGTTTGGTTAACCAATTCACTCAATTTTGTTTGGATTTTGGAAAGAACGGGGAGTGGGAGAGATTAAAAACAAGAAGGTGAAAGCCCGCTTTCCCCAAATTCATTATTTTGACCAGTTAGAGCCTGTGTTATTATGCTGCCTTTGTAATTGAGAATAGAAGAGGGGAAAGGTGGAATAAATCTCTAAACCCAAAAAATGCTTAGTTTTATGTACTAAAAAATATGCTTAGTTTTAAGTAGCATTCCCTTTTACATTATATCCTTACCAGGATAAAACAAGAAATAAGTTTGATTTGATGGTTTTGATTATTATGAATTTCTTGCTTTGGCAAATTGGAGTGAACTGGGCTAATTTGTCAATACTTGTAAGATAATTACGACTCGTATTACTTTTAACAAACACATGTAAAACAATTCAAATTTAATGCCATAATTAATACCTGAATAAGTTACAGTTTCTTCCTGTGCTTTGGCCTTAATTTACTTTGCCCCTCCATGATTTTAAAAGTGACTATTTTCCTCCAAAGAGCTTTGATAAGTTAACATGTGAGTCACCTTCCCTTTAAACAGATGGCTCCTGCAGTCACCTTCTCCATTTTCAGAATTTGGTTGATATGGATATATCATTCTCCACTTCCAGCCTCCTTCCTGACAAACATCGTAGTTCCTCAGCTCCTTTCTGTCTCTGTTGAAAAGTTTGGATTCACTGATTGATTGTACCTCCTTTGGCACAGCAGTTCAGCCAACATGTCGTACACCCTTTGGAACATCTCTTGTGACTCCGTACTTATTTCCTTGACTCTCCTTTCCATTTCTTCCAGCCCTGCTTCTGCTATTGTTTGTACATTAAGGTCTCCCAGAACGGGAGCCCTTATAACAAGTTGATAAGTCCTTGGCATTAGAGACAAGAAAAATGGAGAGAACTCCTTACTAGCAGGGAATTCTATCTGCCAGTATCAAGATTCTAATCGCAACCAGAATTGCCCAAAAACAAAGAAATAAAAATAGTACAAAGGAACAATCTCGGGAGCTGATATTTCTAGGCCCAAGAGAAGTCACCTCTCCGGCTCTCCCAAAACTGCACTCTATATCTTCTCTTCCCTCTCTCTATCTCTTCCCTCACTCCTAGCACATCCTGAATCTTCCCCTCTACGATGGATCATAGAAGTGAATAGCGCACAATAGCAGTACTGTAGCGCATTGCGGCCCATGGCCGCTACAATGCCCAACGCAACACACCAACTACAAGTAGCGTCCGTAGCGATCGCTATTCCACCCATTTCGCGGCAAATCGTGGAGCTATTGCGCCGCTATAGTGAAAGAGGCCAACTTTGCATATTTGCCCTCATTTTTAAATCATAACAGTAACATTTAAAGGATTTTTTCGTCCTTTAAAACATCTGAATCCTTCTCTCTCCCCTTCATTTCTTCACTCTGTCACTCTTTGTTTCTGCGAACAACAACCAGCCACCAGCAACCTTCGATCAGCGACCATTTCGAGTTTGTCTCCCTATCTTTTTTTTCCTTTTCTTTTTATGTTAGTGTCTCTCTTGCTCTCTGTTTTTTGCTTTGTTTAT
Organism: Gastrolobium villosum; assembly: GCA_032173675.1. Classification (NCBI taxonomy): domain Eukaryota; kingdom Viridiplantae; phylum Streptophyta; class Magnoliopsida; order Fabales; family Fabaceae; genus Gastrolobium; species Gastrolobium villosum. The sequence continues at coordinate 84,253 of JAVKPL010000658.1, forward strand.
TGTGTCTTTCTCTTTTTTTTCCTTATAGTCTCTCTCTCCCCCTCTCTCTCTCTCTCTGTTAGTGTCTCTCTCTGTTTTTTTTTCTTCGTGTCTTTATCTCTCTGTTCTAGTGTTTCACTCTTTTTCGTTTTTATTTTTATTTTTTTTAATCATAAGAATCCATTCTCTTTCTTTTTATAATTTCTTTTCCATCTTTTATTTTTATGCTCTCTTTTTTTCTGAAGCTGGTTGCTTTCACGAGGGAGTGATTCCCTGCAACCCAAAGTCTTTTTTTTATTTCTCTCCTTTTTTTTATCTGCCCCATCTGTGGTGATGATGGAATTCAAGATTCTAATTAGTTCTTTTTGACATTTGACTATGGAAATGGAATGGAATATGTTTTGGATATTGACAATATTTAGATCTTTTAATTGGCTACTTGGAATTCCTGTTTGTTTTGGAGCAATTCTTTATTATTATTGATTGTTTTTATTTTTTAGCATATATATGTGTGGTGTATCTAGGTTCTGTTAATACATTCTGCTATTTCCGCAACCTCAACCCGCTATAGCGTTTTTTAGGGTTGGCCGCAGGCCGCAATCCGCTTTTAACTACTATGCAATGGATTGGCATTTGCCACCTTTACAGTTTGTTTCTAGCAGCCTTCTGTCTCATTTTTTCTCTCTTCTTCCTCAACTACCCTTTCTTTTGATGGGATAATCCCCCAAGGTATCAATCCCCTATGTCTCCTCCTATTACTCCTTTCATAACCTTTATTTTATCATAAACTTGTGTGGCCATTAATGGTAACTTTTTTACTGGTGTACTCCGTGATTTAGATCATAACAGTTTTACCAAAATTATACTTTTGTAAAATGAATGAGCTTAGCCTTATAACTTAACTGGATCAATTCACATTCCTCAGGATATAGTTCTATGCAGATAATGTTTTAGTATATAAACTTTTTCTACAGGCAGTATCAATAAGGTCATGAAATGTTTGTTTCTCTTATTTACATATAATTTGGCTGAACTGAGGCATGATGTTCTTTTGTCTTTCTAGGATCTGGTCCTATATTAGGAACTATAGTTGTAATATTACTTTTCAAATCTATTGTTAGGATTCAAAGCCTAAAGTTTGTTATTAATGTATGCATGTTGAGTTCTAGAATGATGAATTTTAGTTTCTGCATGATAAACTTACCAGGTGTAGCTCAATCATAAAGCCCTATATGTGAGTTTTTTGCATCCAATATTTACATAAAAGCATATAAAATAGATTAATAAAGAGAGAAATATTAGGTCATACTGTACACTTAACATGATTTTCTGTTTGTTTAGCTCAACTTTGAAGCCTTCTATGGGTGAATTTATTTTAAAATACATCTTGTGTTTGTTGTATGTAATAAAGCTTACACACGCAAATATATAATATGTATTAAATAGAAAAATAACGGAGATATAACACCTTGATGTTGGCTTCATGAACAAGATTCTGTGGTGGTTGTTTTCTAGAGTTGATCAACCTGAAAGCTTCAGCTCAAGTTGGTCTCCCTGTGTGTGAATTTTTGTGTAAAATATTTAGAAAAGTGTGTAAGGAAATGTCTACACACGTAGTTAATGTGCTTAAAACTTATAAGTAACGAGATATTCTTCCTTCTTGCTATTTAAAAAAAAAACACAGAGATATTTAGCCTTGAAGCTAGCTTTACGTCCATGATATTTTTTAGGGAAAAGTTCACCAATGTCCCTGTGGTTTGCAAAAGGGTATGTTTTTTATCGCATATGCCCCTGTGGTTTTTTATTTTTTACAAAGCACAGGGGAATGTGTGATAAAAAAAAAAAATCACAGGGGCACTGGTGAACTTTTTCCTATTTTTATAAAGCAAAAGCTGTCCACAACTGAAAACACACACACACAGGGGCATTGGTGAACTTTTCTCTATTTTTTATAAAGCAAAAGATGCCCACAACTGAAAACACACACACACACACACAGGGCCATTGGTGAACATTTCCGTATTTTTCATAAAGCAAAAGCTGTCCACAACTGAAAACACACACACACAGGGGAATTGGTGAATTTTTCCCTATTTTTTATAAAGCAAAAGCTGTCCACAACTGAAAGCACGCGCGCACACCCACACACACACATGGAGAGAGAGAAGGGGAGGGGGGAGTTTAGGAACACACACACACACACACACACATATATATAGAGAGAGAGAGAGAGAGAGAAGGGGAGGGGGGAGTTTAGGAGGGTAGGTTTCCTATTCCAAGTTCAGGCATGCCACAAGCCTCACACACACACACATATAGAGAGAAAGAGAGAGAGAGGAGGGGAGGGGAGGGGGGGGGGAGTTTAGGAGGGTAGGTTTCCTATTCCAAGTTCAGGCATGCCACAAGCCTTACACACACACACACATATATATAGAGAGAGAGAGAGAGAAGGGGAGAGGGGGGGGGGGGGAGTTTAGGAGGGGTAGGTTTCCTATTCCAAGTTCAGGCATGCCACAAGCCTTAGCAAGGGTTTAAAGCAACACTTACCACTTACAGCAACAATTGAACCCAAGACTTTTTCGTTGATGCAGTTCAATGCTACTAATCGAGCAGTTGAGCCAACCCTCACTGGCAAAAAGCTGCATGTATTTGTTGTAAGATAAGGGTTATGCATATAATATGGATAAGTTACGAGAGACCAGACCTGTGAGATTGGCTGCACGATCATGATGCAAAGTGAGGTAGTTTTAGGCTTTTAGCACCTGAAGTGACAATTATGTTCATATTCTGTTAGAATATGGATGGATAAAAAACCATAGGAATGTTTATATATGTATATAGCTCAAGGGTTTTAAGTGTCACTTTTTGTGTTGTTTGGGCATCTTTCTTGTCACTCATTAAAAGCAAACAATGACAGTGAAAGAAACATTCTTTGCAGAATCCTTTTCTTGGGATAACCACTTTCCCATATTGTTGCTGATATGATATCAGATTATCAGTACCAATACATTGAGGTTGTTGTGAAGCTGAATTGAATGATCTGCATAAATTCCATTTTTTTAACGTATAGAATTTGATTTCCAGAGCTAAAGCAATAGGTTGCAGTAATCACCATGAGAAATACTTTCTTAGGTCAAGTATCTTTTCCTTTACCATATTGCAAGAACTGATGTTGGCTAGATGAAGATTCCCTTGTTGTACGGAATAAGTTTTGGTTCAATGCCTTGAAGCAGAGTTTGATCCATGTAGCTGATCCCACCTAGTGGTATGAGGCTTGATTGTTGCTGTTGTGTTTAAGTTGCTTGACTTTGTACTTTGTCACTTGAAAATATTTTTTCGTGGTCAGTTGGTATGAAATACCTGGGCTTATGAGGGAGATTGTGATTGGTGGTGCCAAATGGTTATGCTACAAATGACCTCAAGTTAACAATATATAGGTTCAATTCCGTTAGTACATTTTTCTATAAAGACTGTATTTTTGTGTTATTGATATTGAAATAAGTTATTCTACCTACCATTTTTTCTGCCTACCTTTGCCTACCACTCTCCAATACCGTTAGATCATAATCTTAACTAACATTTATCTTTCTCTCTCTTCTTGAGATTCTGATCTAACAATTTTGGAGAGTGGTAGGCAAAGGTAGGCAGAAGAAATGGTAAGTAAAATAACCTATCTCATTGATATTTAGTTCAGGTTCTTCATTGTCTTATTAAAATGATGCGCCAAGTATTGTAGCTAATAAAGCATTCTGATTAAGATGCTTTTTTGGTCAATCTATTTGTAATCCAGGTTGAAGGTCCAAAATCTCCCGAGGAAATGATAGTGATACTACAGAAAGTGCTTGAAGAAAGTTCCCCAGTTCTTGTTGCAGCAAGGCTTGATGCAGAAGAAAGAAGAAATAATATGCGCTTAAGGGAGGAGCAAGATGCTGCATATAGGGCTGCGCTTGAAGCTGATCAAGTATGCTTTTTGTAGTTTTTAGTTTGGTCATTTTTGTGTGGTCTCTACTTGATGGCTTGTCATTTTTTCCATTCTTAACTTCTTCCCTTGTAGAGGCCTTTATTTGGAAAGAACTGGCACTTTTTTTGTTGCAGTGGATTAATGTTTTATATATGTCCAGGCTAGGGAACGGCAGAGGAGAGAAGAGCAAGAACGTCTTGCAAGGGAAGCTGCTGAAGCTGAGAGGAAGCTCAAGGAGGAAGAGGAGGCCCGGGAAAGAGCAGCACAAGAAGCTGCAGAGAAACAAGCTGCATTAGCTAAAATACGTCAAGATAAAGCTGTCTCTCTTGGTGAAGAACCTGAAAAAGGACCGAATGTTACCCAGGTGAAGTATTTGAAGATTTGGCTAAATTTTTTCTTCTTTAGTGCCTTTATGCTGTTCTTGGCATGTGTCATTTGTTCATATATCTGTTCAGATAATATGTTTTCACTTGTATGTAAAATTTTTAATTCATATCTGGTTTCCCTTGTATGTCAGATATTAACTGCTATCCTGATATGTTTTTAAAGTGCTTTACCCTACCTTTTTAGTTTCTCATTTTTTTTTTTGTTCGCAGTTCAGTTTGTTTAATTATGTTATAATTTGTATGATATCTCTGTTTTCTTTTTTTTCCCTTTCCCAATCAAAATTATTAGGTTTTGGTACGGTTCCCAAATGGTGTACGCAAGGAAAGGAGGTTCAACAGCACAGTGACAATTCAGTCTTTATATGACTACGTTGACTCATTGGGTTGTTTAGAAACCGAGAGTTACAGCCTAGTCTCCAATTTTCCGCGGGTTGTTTATGGACAAGAAAAACTGACACTGTCATTGAAGGAAGCAGGATTGCATCCTCAGGCCAGCCTGTTTGTGGAGCTCAGTTCATGAGAATAAAACTTTGCCAAATAATCGTATGAATTCATGAAGATGGCCTGCAAATAGGAAATTCTGTTGTTTCACTTTTCTGTTTAAAAAAAAAAGTGACTTGATGAACAATTATATCGGATGTAATAGGCTGTCGTGCTTTCTGTAGATTTGTTGCCCTTATTTTCCATTGAATCAAGCAGATAGTTTTACATGGTGATGATTTAGAATAATTAATTATAGGGTTATATAACTATTATCTCACAGGAACAAAAAAAATTTGTCTTGCTGCAGACACAAGCATAGAAAAGAGGGTGAGTTTGGAGCAGTAGTAAAATTGTATTTTTGTGACTGAGAGACCATAGGTTCGGATTTGAAAAACAATCTCTTTGGAAATATGTAAGGTTAAAATTGTGTAAAAAGATTATCTTTATGCTTACCTTCAGGTTTAATGGGAGTGATTTTATATTTAATCATTCACTTATTTAGGAAGCGTGTTATTTATCTGTGTATGTTATTTCCGATCAAATGTGTTCCATAATTTTAGAATATGGTTTTGGTTACTTATCAACGTGGGTGTTGATCGATGGATTGGGCAGGCGAATTTTGTCAACCATTGTTCAGTGGTGTGTTTGTATTATATCCCACCTCGCTCTTTTTCTGTTGGGGTGGAAGCTGTTGTGTCGATGTTGGTTATAATATAATGCCTATCTATCTCACGCTACGTGTAGAGGGTAAGCGTGTATTAAATTTGACCATGATTATCAAAGTCAACCAACAAGCTAGGCTAATTCTTAAGCTTATTAATATTTTTTTATGAAGGGGATTTACTATCAACGTCCTTTCCAGGAAGGTTCTGTCCCACGGCTCTTGGAGTCATCGTATAAGCTTATTCATCCTTTATTCTCTTAAAAGGTTATTTCTTGGCCCTAGTGATTATTTCCGGTGGCCGAAAGACAGCCATATCATGGTGCATTGAGCTGTTGGTCGAATCGGCTGAAAGCTCAATGTTGTGTTGACGTAGTATTCAACTACACCATTATTATTTTTAAGATCAAATTCCAATTCATAACTATTTTTCTTCCACAATCACTCTGTTATGTACTAAAGAAATCATCAAAAGGAAGTTTGACTAAAGGCGTTGAGTTTTTAGTTTCAACTATATAGAGTTTATTTTTTTACATAAATTAAAAATATTTTATTTTTTTTGAAATCTAACATTTTTTAAATTAACGCTTCGATGTAAAGATTTGTTTGGGTAATAATCGTGATTAAGTTTTAATAATCCCACGATCACAATCTTTGGTTTTTAGTGACAAATTTTGCTACATAAATCTTCAATATTTGGAGAAGAAAGCCCAACAACCTATCAACGCGATACATCAAATGTTACACACAAGCATGCCCAGAAAGTTTGCTCTAGTTTCTCCATGACAGAAGTAACCACTTCATCGCCAAGCTTGTCCAACTTAAGATGCACAAGACAAACTTATCTAACTGTTCCTTCCAACTATATATTCCCGAGGGATGGTTCAAAGGTGTAACAACCTCCAAAGTCTTCTTCAATTTGGTAAATCAACATATTATTAGTCTTCTCAATATACACGGATTCTTTTGTAAAGGATTAATTTTCTTTTAAATTGAAATTTCCAATGCTTCCCAGGTAGAACTCGTTCATGATCATTCATAATTTATAAAAAAAAAGAAATAAAATAAAAATAAAAACATAAACAATCTCCAAGACAAAACATATCCAGAGAGAATTTGATAAGAGAATACACAAAAAATAACAAAAATTGCATTTAACTCAAATGTTCAAATTGAGCATGTAGAATATATGCACCTACACACCAACAGCCACACTGGGATTTATTTATAAAGATCAATCTTTAGCTACTACCACTACCAGTTTTCCCTGACAATTTTAGACTTCTCAAGTATGTACTTGCCTTCTTTGTACTTCTGTGTTTCGTCATATGCTCTTTCATATTTCCAACCAATCACTACATTGCAGTCAGAACAGTAGACATCAGCAACTGTATGGAGACCCGTCATTAGTTGCCTGTCTTCTTTTTGCCCTACACTAATGTTCATTGCATGGGAGAACAGAAAAGCTCGTCCATTTCTTCCCTGAAACAAAACTTGGAATCACCAATTTGCCCAAACATGTTGAATCCAATCCAAAAGGTTTTATCATGCTTATAAAACATGTAGCATGTTGCAGTATGTGTTGGTCCTTGATTATGCATTCTACTACACACAAACGACTGAAATAGTCTAGTAATCAAAACAACCAATTGAAATCAAACTAAAACTCTTCCAAATCCAACCATATCATATCATAGTAAAGTGCTTATTATCTTGTTTTATCATCATGTCAATAGATCAAATTCAGAACTAAAAAGAATAATTAAAAAATAAAATTATAAGTTAAAGCTGAGAGAACATGTTCGTTCACCTGAAAGGCTTTTGAAATCACATCGTCATGAAGGGCAACATGGTTTCCACAATTACAGCAACTGTACAAGCTAGGTCCAATCAAACCCTCCATATCAAAGATTAATTAATTATATAAAGTTATCAACTTTCACCACGCTTGTCTCAAACTCAACCCTTCTGAAAGAAAAATAGTTCAATAAAAGATATTAAGTGATTATAGGCAATAGGAAGAGAATGAAAACCGTGAAGAAGAGAACAAACCCAGAATGCGTAGAAAAATATATGACTCGCATTGAGATGTGACGTGCTGAGTGTTTTGATACATTCGATCAAAGATTCCAACTTTCGCTCACCCAATTTCAGATGTTCAGTTTTCAACCAATTTTCATTTTCATTTCCAACTTGAAATTGAATTATAAGTACCTGGCCCCACTAACCGAAAGGGATTGTGTTCTAGATGCTTTTGGGGCTCTCAATCAGATCTGACATGATTAATCTGTGTAACTTGTAATTGAGAGAGAGAAGGGAGCGCAATGAGTAACTATTCTTGAAGCCCCTTCCTTTTGCTTTTATGTCACCTAGAATACTGTGCTGCACTATACTATAAATGGAAAAAAGTTAAAAATATTAATTAATAATAATGCTTTTTAACACTGTGCTGCACCTAGAACATTGTAGTACATGCCAGCTGTTTTATTTTTTTTGGAGTAGACCCTTTTAATCCTTTTGGGAACTACCCTTTTAATCCTTTTGGAACTAATTTTTTTTTTCTTAAATTTATGAAGAGAACAATTATATGGATTTATTTTGAATTTCTTAAAAATTATGAATAATTTTTTATTTGTTAGAGACTAAGGTGGACATTATAAAATTTGTTGAGGAACAATAAAAATATTTACATTTTTTTAGAGTAAATATAATTTTCGGTCTTAACAAATCGTTCGCTTTAGTCCTAGCAAATAAAAAAGTTATTCGTAGTCCTGATAAATTCAAAATGAATCCATTTTAGTTCTTTTGAGGGACTAATGTGGGTCTTTTCTGAATTTGTGAGAACCACGATTTCAATTAAATGAGTCTATTTTGAATTTTTTAGGGACTACGAATAGCCTTTTTATTGTTAGGGACTAAAGCGGGTATCGTGAAATTTGATGAGTACCAAAAATAATATTTACTCCTTTTTTTATATGTTATCCGAACTATTACATTTTTAAAGTGAGTTAGTTTTTTAATATTCCCATAAGTTTTTATTCTTGGAGCCGATCATGAGATTAGTCAAAAATAAAGCTAAAAAATAAAAATATTTAAATTTCTACACACACTGACAATATGAGATTTAGAAATATAAAATCCAAAATAAAAATATTTAAATTTCTCACTGGAAATCTGGAAAATGTAATTGCCGGATAAATAAAATGATTTCTTTTAAGAGAAAAAAAAAATAAACACATAGATGCATTGAATCTAAGTGAAACAAATGCATCTAAGATTTATTTCTGCACAGAAGCTAGTCTCTTAACACATGTGATTTGTCTATTTTATAGAAGAGAAAAAATATTGTTCGTACCAATATCATTATCAATTTATTTTACCGTTAATGAACATAAAGAATTTCTGACTTGAAAAAATAAATCAACATGAAAAATTACAGAGCTTTGAGAAAAGAATGCAAGGAAAAGAAAAAATAAAAATTATCAACATGGACATTTCTGACTTGACTTACTCCTCAGCCCTTACATTAAGGCAGAGAACAGCATACATATCACCAATCCAATGATAAAAATTTGAAAAGTTGAAGTTAACTGAGATGAGGTTGAAGGAGATATTGGAATGTTGCCAAATACTGTGGGATAAGAAGGTGCATATGCAGCTAATGAACTTGGTCCAGGTGCTCCATCCATATTTGATATTCCCCCTCCTCCACCAACAGATACATGAAGCTTTTGATTTTTTTGGCAATGGCCAGCCACTCCACTGGTGAAGTAGAATCCACCATGTGAGGTGATGTTAAACAAAGAGTTTCCATTGTTCATATATAATATAGGGTCTTTAAGGTTGCAGCTCTTGTAGGGTTCCTCTGTAACTTGAATAACTGAATCTTGACTTGGTGGGTATAGAAACACTACGTATATGTGTGTGCAAAGAAAAAAAAAAAAATGAGATTAGAAATGCATTGTTTTGTTATTGTAACAGGAAGGAACATTGGTGTAGTTGTATAAACGAAATCATATAGTAAATTAAATAGTATAAGCTTACAAAGCGAGTCTCCAAGCTTGAGATTGTGATATTTGGACCATACGGTGTAGACTTGAGGATTTGCTGAAGTGGGTATTCCCCAAGCATCTAAATCTCCAACTTTGTAGTAATAGCAGAGCACCTTGGTTTGGATTTGGAACAACGTAAGCAAGAGAGACACCAACAGTTTATGATTTAAATGATTGGCCATCTTGGTTCCACTCAGAGTCACAAACACACGAACCTCTACTCTTTTTTTCTTAGATTTTTCTTAGATTTAGGAGTCTAGGACCGCGCGAGGATGACTTAATGTCTCGAGAATGACGATTGGAAGATTGATAATGATATAAAGGTCAATTTACTTGTCCTATCCCTACATAATGTCTAAGAGTAACAATCTTGATATTAATATTTAAATAAGAGGTATGTTAATATTTATTAAAAATTTCATGCTCACACATAATTATATCTTGTCATCAGTGTCTAATAATATTATTTAAAAAGTCAAAATTCGTTAACTAGTCTAGTTGCGTTGTCATTCATTAATTCCTTTCTTCTAGAGAGGCCCGGATCTAAAAAGTAAAAAACTGAACAAGTCTAAACATGAAATATATATATATATATATATACCCATGATATTCTTACATTGACCATTGATCCACTTGTATCCAATGGCTCTCATTACTACAAAATTTGAGCCCTTAGATATAAATGGGATTAACGGACAAGATTAAGAGTGTAACTTACACTGGTGGAAAAACCCATATATATATATATATATATATATATATATATATATATATATATATATATATATATATATATATATATATATATATATGCCATGTGTGTGTGTGTGTGGACAAGATTGAAGTGTGATATATATATATATGTGTGTGTGTGTGCGTGTGTGTGCGTGTGTGTGTGATAGGATCAACTTACAAATGTAAGAGTAATAAGATCAACTTACACCAATGTAAGAGTAATAATTCTTACACTCAATTTAATCATTGATTTCCCTCCATCAAACGATTGTAATTAATTATATTATTCTCATTAATTAATTATTAATTATAACTATTAGATATACGAAAATCAACGGGTAAGATTGAGTGTAAGAGTTATTCCTCTTACACCGTTATAAGAAGATCTTTGTCCTATATATATGGTTAAGGTTAAAATGACCTTGCAATTAGGCTAAAAAGGCTAGCAATGAGGGAGATATTGGCATATTGCTGGAAGAATGTGAATGAGATAGCGAGAAACTTTTGTTTAGAGGGATAAGACAGGGAAATAGATCAACTAGACAACTATATAAGACTAATAATTTGCACATGGACCAGCTGGCTCTATATATTTGTTTATGAAGTTTGGAATTTGGACTTATGGTCTATTCTTCTTAAGAGAATGTGTGTGTATCATGTGCGGCAGAGATGAAACAAAGCAAAATTTCTCCAGGCACATCACATGGTTAGCTAAATGGAATTAGTTGATTTTCTAATGAGTGTAATAATACTAAAAAACTAGAGCAAATTAGACTTGAAAAATCCAACCTCACTTATGACATACAGGTCTACAACAATACTTTAATGGACTTCATTTATAGAAGGCTCTGCCTGTGTAGGCTGCACCCGTTACTATCGACACCGTAAGTCCCTGTCAAGTTAATCATAACTACATTGACGTCTAGTTGAGGCAGTGAAAGCCTAGATAAAACATGATGTCCAAAAATGAATATAATAATCGACCAAAATCAAATTGTTTTTAGGCTTGTGGTGGTTCATTGTATTTGGCAGATTTTCTCTTTTCCAAACTTTGGTACAATGTTTAGCGCTATAAAATTCGAGAGGCAGAACATTCCTTGATTAAATGAATTCCCATTTGATATGTCTATTGATCTGTTGTTTTGGGAATCCATTAATGTTCCATATGTTTGGCCATCAAACAAGAGCTTTTTAAGAAACAACATTCTTTTTCAATACAAAAAATCCATTTCAAATTACCAAAACATTGTCAGATATATCATCCTAAGCCACTAGGAATGAATAGAAAATGACATGGGTAGTTTATAGTATTATTATTAAACCCCAACATCGACTCAGTCAGGGTATCATGTCAGTGGATCACTAGTTCAACACTAGTCGGACCATATGACCCCGATAAATCATGTATATAAATTTATATTTTATACTTAAGACTTTCTTCATGGTAACTTCTATGTTGTCAAGCAAAATTTATAATTATATCTATTCAGAATTATCTAAAATTATGTTTGACAACAAATATGCAAGGATTGGTTTGCAAAACAATGCCTTGATATGGAAGAGGATATTATCATCTTCAACCAGCCTTCTCCTTAAATGATCAGTTTACTAGATTAGAATTTACTTATTTTTTCATAACTATAAAATTATTGCATCTTTGTAATTCATTTTTTTAGGCTTAAACCCTCCCTAATTACAGAAAAAAATTTATCCATGTGCCGTTATTAGAAATATAAAATTAATATCACTTTTCAAATTTTAAATTAACTTTCCCCGATGTCTTCTATGTCTGTATGCTTTCAGATTTCAATCCAACTTATATGGGGTTTTCACTTTTCATTTCAATTTTAACGTAAATGTTTTATCGTGCTTTGTTTTTTATGTGATTGATATGTGTATTTGTGAATTGAAAATAGTGTACTGCAACTTTAAAATTTTGCATTTGGTCTTTGCTTAAAAAATAATAATGTTTCGCATTCAAATTTCAATCCAACTTACAAAGGGTTTTTACTTTTTCATTTCAATTTCATTTTTTCTTAACTTTAAATGTTTTATTGTGCTTTATTTTTTGTGTGATTGGTATTTATATTTGTGAATTGAAAACGGTGCACTGCAACTTAGAGATTTTGTATTTGTTTTGTGTGTGATTGGTATTTATATTTTCATTTTTTTTTAAATACATGACCCAATCAAATTAACAAAAACAGACCATACTCACCAGTTTGACATAAACTAACTGAATCAACCCAGTTCTGATTGGGTCAGTTGCATGTTGGCTAACTTGAACCGGTTAGGTCACCAGTACACTAGTTTTCAGATCAACTCAATCGGATGAGTCGGGTTTAATAACACCAGTTTAAAATGTATAAGTTCAAATCATGTCCTTGTTGAACCACACACACACAAAAAAAAAAAAAATTGACATTTATGGGAAAACATATCATCAGCCCGAAGCCAAATTAGCCGAATATTGAATTGCTTTCCTGCAAAAATGATTATTTATTTGTGCGGTACATTTATAAAGGAATAGCATACACAACAATGAAATCTGGGAAATGGTAATTGCAAAGCTTCAGCAGATTGCAGTCACCTATCTCCGTAAAATAGTACTTTTTTAATGCAAGTATAGAAAGAAAGAAAAATTTGCCTCGCTTCAATATACTTGCACAATAATATTTGTAGATAAGATGCGGATGAATGACTACTAATAAGAGTCAAACCTAAAACCTTTATATAGACATAATTCCATCTTACAAGCTAGCTAATCTTCATTGTCATATATAATATTGCGTACAATGTCTTTGCCAAATTTTGCTTAATTTTCTCAATATTCTCCAAATTGCAGTTGTTGAATCTATATCTTACTGATCATCATCTTTCTAAATAGCAACTGTCCACACTTCTAATAGAGGAGTTCCCAATATTTGACACGTCGAATTAATTGTAACCGGTTGAATCTTCTTAAATCAAGTATATAATAATAGTTAGATAATATATTTCATATAAATCTTCACAATTCCTATATACATAATCAAGCCAAAGAACCTACTTGAGCATACAAACGGAACACAAATAGAATCTATTGCTTAATCTTGACTGGGATAACATTCTTAAGTTGTTATAAATTGGATGCCATAAAGAGTTAAATTTAAATAGTTGATGAAATATTTCACTACCTTGACTCATTTGGTATACAACTTATTATTCAGTTGTTAGAATACAACAAAACTATACAAAGCTCAAATCCGATATAGTAATAATAATAAAGACGGTTCAATATATGGGGATATTATTTTTTCCCCCGGGGTCATGTCCCCATAACTTATCACGAGAATTCCTAATTAATCTGAAAATGTAACAGGTTGCAGTATGATACAGCGGAGAAGCTCATTTACATCTGAATCTTGAATGAAATAAATAATGACATTAACCTTGATAGATGATCATTTTGCTCATTTGCACTTGCAGGGCTTTAGATAGTAACAGAGGCTTATTGAAGACAAGGAAGGATCGATAAGAGAAGATATATGACTCTTATCAAGGACTATTAACATCCAAAAAGCAGTTCTCCTTCAGCAGAGAGAAACAATGGAGTTCAAATGATTTATCATTCGCCTGGATGTAATGTACTTCACTTAAGAAGATCATAATTTATAAGCTTTCATGCAACTTCCTCTCTTTCCCCATTTTGTTCCTGGCTGTAGTGAGCAGCTAGCTGTTGTTGCAACTGTTCAAAGCAATAACCAAACCTTTAAAGCTTCAACTTATGTGGTTTCTGGGTTGGTCATCACATATATGTAAGGGTTTTATAATTCTCATGTTGAAGGAGAATTGAAATCTCATGTTGTAGAGATAAAAAGCATGTGGGACCCATGTGTTAGAAAAAATTATATGTAGGACCCATGTCAACACGGAAATCGAAGGGTGTGTAGGAAAATTATAATTCTCGTGTTAAATGAGAATTATAAAACCCTATATGTAATGCATGTAACGTAAAGTAGGAGCTAAAAATGGCTGAAGAAAAATCAACAAAGGGTGACGAAATATAAAAGCTTGCACAGAAACTTACCTGCATGTATTTTAACTTCTCAGAAGTCAGTTCATCAGTCAAATTGATCATCCTATTAACATAAGACCAGAAAAGGCGCAGGTAAGCTTTTTGAAGTCAAAGAGAAAGGGTAACTCGCAAAGTATTTTACAAACTGATATAACTAACCGAGATTGAAGTTCAGAAATTTTTAGCAGCAGAAGCTGTTCCCTCTCTGAAGCTGCTGTATCAACCTATAAAAGAAGCAAATGTCAGAAGAAAACATCAATCTCATGAAAAATCATTATATGTTCTACTACGGGTTCATGTCACCAAATCAGAGATGACTAATTCTTAGCAGAAAATTGAAATATGCAGTTAAGTATACAATTGAAGGGGATAAATCAAGTGAAATATTACTTACACTTCCATTGTTCTCCGAACTGCGAGGTAATGGTGGCAACTTTCCATTCTGAGATGCTGAAAAAATTGATTTTACTGATTATGTCATCCAATAACATACATAAAAAATAATATCCTCAAACATAATGCAAAATCCTTCACTCACCATCAATTGCCTCAGCAGTTTGCAAGCTATTCAACAGATTCATTATAAGATCCTGGAATGAAACAGAACTTTCCAATAAGATTATAAATTGGTAAAGTTACACTTAAGATGTTCAGTCTTCCAACGGGCACACACCAGCAAATCATATGTCATTCTCAAACTTCAGTTTCCCTCACCTGTTGAATAGATGTCTGCTGGAAAAGATTGTGAAGGTGAGGCACAAGAAGTGATGCTGGTATATTGATATTGGCAGAATCATTGGAGGACTGACCAATTGGCTGAAGAGATTTATACATAGAATAAAGACAGACAAGCATTATATATCAAATACAATAATAAATGAAACATCGTAGATGCTCTATAACCAACCAAAGAAGCCAAATATTCTCAAAATGATGATAAACAAGAAAACTAGTTTTAGAGCAAATGGCAATGTACAAACCATTTGTTTGAAATCCACCATCCAATCGCCAACACTGGCAGATTTCCTCAGTGATGATTCCTATATGTAATATAACAGGAAGAGAATATTATACGAGGGATAATAAAGAGCATAAACATATATGATAATCAAATAGATCATCAACCAACCTGTGAAGATCGGCGTGAAACTGAACTTACAGGAATATCCTACGCAACAAGGTAAAGTCAGTTAAAGTTGTAGATAGGGATAAGTCAATAATAAGAAAAAAGCATACCTTCACCAGATCTAAATTTTCTGACGTCACTGAGAATCGTCCTTTAATTTGAACTAGATTAGCTTTAGACTTATCATCCAAGGAATCTCTGAATCCTAACAAGATTTGGGTGCACAAAATCAAAACGAAGTGTTTAAGATGGCTGATTCAAAGCATACTAGAACTTGCGCACATAGACCTAACAGGGCACATGAAAATTTAAATACCTCCAGAAGATTTTATTGGAGCTGATAAACTATTTGCCGAAGCTCGGTTTGGAAGCATCAATGGACCACTAAAGCTTGGAGCTCGTCGTACATTACTTTTCTCACTTGATAACTGATTTTCATTCTCAAACCTAAAATCAATGAAGCATTACAAATTTTTACAAGCAAATGATTGTGCCAGTGATAGCAAGAAAACCTCAATCACCGAGAAGCATAAAATAAGAAACTGGAAAGCAACACACACACAACATTGAACTCATTTATTTATACTTCAAATTACACTTATTACATAGTATATTTATAGATAACTCAAGAAAGAATAAAAGGAAAAAAGTGGATTCCCCTGATAATACATCCTTTAGAAAGGTAGACTTTGAACTTACTAAAACTTGACAAAAAATAAAATAAACTTAATTGATTGCCTTGCCTAAAGGTCACTAGATGTATTTTCTAAATCAATAGCAATAGCAACCACCATTGACCATTAAAATGATTAATTCAATAAATCATATTTTTATAGTTCCACACTATCCATTGTGGCAATGGGATCTGTAACATCCCGAGCACTGACGAGGGCGGGGAGTGATCGCCGGTGCAAAGAGGCACGGACAAAGAGCGGCTCCTGACAGGCTTCCAGTGTGGGGTTACATGCATGGATGAATCGAATCGACACCCGAAAGAGAGGGATTCCAAAGACTGTACAGATGTGAGACTGCACGGTTTGAAATAGCTTATAAGAATTAATTGGTACTATCTATACTAACAAGATACATCTTCTTTTTGGTAGCCCGGAACAGAAGAACTCCACAGTTAAGTGTGCTTGACTTGGAGCAATTCTGGGATGGGTGACCTCCTGGGAAGTTTTAGCGGGAAGTGTGCGAGTGAGGAAAAAGCACACTGAAAAATCTCGTGTTAGTACGTGGGGATAGTCATTGATTCTTGAAGCGGCCGGGCGTTACAGGATCCACTCATGGTAGTTAAAATCCCGATTTAAATCTGCGATCTTACAATTTTATGATTTTTTTTAATCAAAACGATTTCATCAAAATTTCAAACGCTTTTACGATTTTATGATTTTTTACGATTTTTTTATGTTAGGATTTTACGTTTTACGATTTTTTATCCTCCTTCCGATTTTAGGTAAAATCCCGATTTTAACTACCATGGATCCACTCATGTGACATGAGGTCATGTGAGAGGATCTTAGTCGTCCAAATTTAAATCAATGGTGATGGGAAAATGCATTAAGATAAAGAGTGAAAATATATAATTGTTTCCACTAGCTGCAATTCCAAATGGCGAATGTACCCTAGCCAAGCATTTTTTTATTTTATTTTTGCACCTAATTCACTAATTATTGAGGGTGTAAATGAGTTGACCTAAGCCATGCACTTGAAGCTCAAGCTTAGCTTGTGGAAAAAGAAAAAATGATATTCAAGCTTCACTCAAGAAACAACTTTACCACCGTTCCAAGCTCGCCCTCTTCTTTTTGGGTACTAGGTAGAATTTATATTCTCAAGATAGATCGTTATTCACTAAATAATAGCAATATATAAATTATTATAATCCAAGCATTTTCCTATGTGAAATTATAATTTTTTATCATTAATAAACCAACACGGACAAAAGTTATTCTGTAACTTAGAATGTCAAGCCTATAAAATTTATATAATCAAGCCTAAATTCAGAATGTTAAAGAAAAGTGGATGAACTATTTTAATGGGGAGGCGACAAAAGTGAGATAGATTTAGAGGACGCTAATGATGATTTAAGCAGAAGGTTTGTGTATAGAATCTGAGCACATGAAGTTAAGGAGGCATTAAAGATGAAAACTAATAAAGTTTTGGGACCCATTAGTGTCCTTATTGAAGTGCAGAGATGCATGGGGGATGTGTCCTTGAAGCACCGACACCGACACGATTGAACGTGCAGTCCATTAAGATGCATGGGGGATGTGGCGATACGTTGGTTAACAAATCTTTTTAACAAGGTTCTCCACAATGACAAGATGTGCAATGAATGGAATGAGTGTATACTTGTGCCTATCTACAAAAAAAAAAAAAAAAAAAAAAAAAAAAAAAAAAACAAAAAAAAACAAAAAACAAACAAACAAACAAACAAAGGACAAGATTGTTCTATTTTAACTATAGAGGCATTAAGCTTAAAAGCCATACAATTAAGTTGTGGGAGAGAATTATAGACCAAGATCTCCGTAAATCAATTACAATTTATGCTAGGAAGATCTACTATGTAGGTTATTTTCTTAATACGGCAATTCATGGAAACATCTCTAGAATAGAAGACTATACATATGATGTTTATTGATTTCGAGAAAGCATATGAGATAAGGTTTCAAGAAAAAAAGAAAAAAGAATCGTCGAAGTATGTAAGGGCAATCAAGAATATGTATGATGGTGTTACTACATGCGTGAAGTGTAATGGCACATCAAGTTATTTTCCAATAACAGTAAGTTTTGATTTGAGTCTTGATCTCTTTGCCCTAGTTATGGATGAACTAACAAAATATATCTAGGACAAGGTGCCATGGTATTTACGGATGATGTTGTGGTTATTGATAAAACTAGGGTTGGTGTCAACAATAAATTATAATTGTGGAGAAGCATGTTGGAGTAAAAAGAATTTACATTAAGTCAAATTAAGATACATTAAATGTGAGTTTGCTATAACAAGCAGAGATCATGATTCCATGCATATGCTAGGAGAGAAGGTACCCAATAAAGATGCTTTTAGATATTTGAGATCAATATTGCAAAGGAGGGAGAGATTGATAAGGATGTAAACCATAGAATCAAATCATATTGGATGAAATGGCGCACTGCCTCAGGATTTTAGTATTATCGCAAAGTCCCTCTATGGCAAAAAGGAAATTTTTATAGAATAGCAATAATGTCTGCAATGTTTTACAAAGTTGAATGTTGGCCGACACATAAGTAATATAAGCATAACATTGGAGTAGCAGAAAATGAGAATATTGAGGTGAATGTGTGATCATACAAGGACGGATTGGATTAGATAAAAAAATAAAGATATTCAAGAAAAGGTAGAAGAAAACCAATGATTGAAAGATGATAATACATAGATTGAGATGGTTTAGACATATTCTTTGAAGTCCCCTAGATGCTCTCATAAGAATAGAAGTTTATTACCAAGAGCATGACCCAAGGAGAGGAAGAGGTCAGTCGAAACTTACTTAGAGAAAATAGTCAAACAAGGTTTAATAGAATGTGAAATAGATTTGTGTACGATTTGTCTTAAAACGGAGTGAAGAAAAACTATTAGTATTGTGGAGGGATAGATCGTTATTTCCTATGCTTCATACGGTCATTTTTATTCCTTTTACCCTATATGTATTTGTTAGGGGTGTTTGATACAAGGTAAAATTTAGATTCCTGGGAAAGTTACTTTGGCAATCTTACTTTCCAACGTTTAGTAAGGGGAAAGGGAAAATTTTACTGGGAATCTTATTTTCCCAGGATTTGGCTTTTGTGAACAAAAGTTGACCCAAAATTCCAATGAAGCAAAATATTCAGACAAAAATACCCCACAATTAGCCCTAGCTTTACTTTGTGTATAGATTTGTGAATAGACTGAAGCTCTCTGTCTCGAACATTACCACACGCAAACAAGAACACCACCCCACCTTTTCGTATTCTTTCTTTTACGATAAAAACAAAGTGCAGAGAGAGAGAGAGAGAGAGAGAACATAGAGAAAACGTTGGTCTTTGGTCGTCCTACCTCTCTCTCTGCAGTTGTTTTTGAAATTTTCTTGCAGTTGTTTTGTTCGAAGGAGAAGAAGATCAACAGCTACAACAACGACCTTTTCGTATCCTGTTGTTTTGCAATTTATAATCAAGGGTAATTTTGTAAATTTGGTCCATATTCCCAGCAATATTTTACAATCAACCAAACATAGCATCAGGAAAATTAACCCAATATTCCCAGAAATATTTTGGCCTACCAAATAGCTTTTTGGAAACATTCCCGGAAAACACACTTTTCCACCATATTCCCGGAAATCATGATTCCCGGATAAAAAAAAATTCTTCTCTACCAAACACACCCTTAGTTCTTTTCTCTTATTAATGTCTCTTTTCCCTCAATTTTTTCTTGCTTTTTATTTTGGTTCCTCGACCCCTAACCCCAACTAGTTCGGGATAAAGATGATGTTAATAATGAAACCTAAAGTCAAGCTTAAGCTTCTTTGTTTAGTTAAATAAACGAGTTTGATTGAGCATTTAACAAGTCAAACTCAAATAGTTCATGAATAGCTAAACTCATTCACACCCCTGCCAATTATCTTCATTCCTTACACATGAAGGTGAATCACCTTAACAAAATTCCCCATATAAATTAGAATATTTCAACATCACTTAGTTCTACTATCTTTCTTAAAACCACTCCCCAATTAAACCCGACTAGCGAGTGTGGGGTGAGGGCAATCCTTGTACGCAGCCTTACCCTTGCAAAAAATTGCAAAGAGGCTGTTTCCCGGATTCAAACCGGTGACCTTTTAGTCACAAAGGAACAGCTTTACCACTGCTCCATTTCTACTATCTTTCTTCCAAAAGAAAAATTTAGATGTGAAATGCTTTACAAAATAAAAACCAATATAACCAACTCATCCTCCTTTGATAACACTTTGAGCAAGTCTTGTTCGCAAATGCTCTATCTCTTGAGATATCTCATGTGGCAACTCCTTTATATTATATATATATATATATATATATATATATATATATATATATATATAGGGAAATACTTTTCTTATGTTATAGGAAAATAGTTGCCTCATGTTATAGAAATAAAATTATAAGTGGGACCCACAGATAAGAGGAGAGAAAAAAAAGTGGTGGGACCCAACCCTTTTTTGTGTGTGTAGGAAAGTTGTTTATCTCATGTAAAATGAAATAAACATAACCCATATATATATATATATATATATATATATATATATATATATATTAACTTTAAATGTTACTTTTTTCCTTAAGGCTAAGAAATCAGTTTCCTTGAATTCTTGGGCCAATTTAGCAACAATAATATGGTTCCAGGTCTCAAAAGCCAAGACAAATCAAAAGCATCTCAAAAGCACGAATAAATTAAACAGCATGTCATGAGTTCTATATATGCAACAAAGCAGTACATGCTCAATGCTAACAACCACATCAAAACCTGTCATTTTTCACCTTTCCTCAACTAAGAGTCTGAATTTAGAACGGAATAACTCCCCCTTTTATAAAAATGGAAGGGGGTAATAAGGGAGAATAGATTTAATTTAATTTAAAAACTAGTCTCATTTACTCTTTTATGCCATCAATTGAGTTAAAAATAAAAAATAAAAAATAAAAAATAAAAAATTCTAGAGGTGTTATACTGAAATTTTACACTTATAATTATAATTCTTTACCTTAATCTTTCTTTCCTCATCAATCATCCAAACATGAGGAAGACAATTACTTTCCATTCCATTCCATCACTTTACTTTCCATTTTATCTCATCCCTTAACACCCCATTCCATTCTCTAAGTACAGACTAATATAAGAACAAAAACAAAGATATAATATAAAAATAAAAATTAAAAAACAATGCACCTTTCAAACGCACGCCCTCTGTCTGGTATAGAATGACCAAGCACTGCACCTGGCACCAGTGGCCCACTTTGGGTTTTACAAGTTTTCAATGATTGAGTTTTAACCCTGCTTATTCCCATATCCTTCTCTGAGATATATGGCGTTGCCTCAGCAATTAATCCATTTCTCTTCTCATTCTGGGGTATGTCATTACCACCTACTTGTAACGTGAACTCATCTTGTTGTAGGTTATCTGAATACTTTTTGCCCACACAAAACTGAGAATCAGTAGTATCCTGTCATGGCAAACAACAAAGAGTTTAATAGATTACTTTTAAGGAAAAGAGAGTTTAGAACACTTGAACCAACCTTGTAAGAGCTGAAGAATTTGTTTTCATCTTCTTCCCTCATCTCTGCAATATCATCATCATCCTGCACCTAGTAAAATTGGAAGACATCAGGTCAGATCAAACAAAGAGAAAAACTAGTCAAGTAAATAAAAAATCTGATAATACAATAATCCACACCAATGAAGCTTGAGCTTTCAAATCATTAATATCAAAGTTCCACGCACTAACTCCTCGTTGATATTCACTCTGAAAAGGAAAATATGTAAGTGGATTAGAATTCAATGTTATAAAGTGAATCAAGCGATGATGCCTTTTATTTTCTGTAAGGAACATATACGCTTTAATAGATGTTAACTGAAGCTTTAAAATGTCAATCTTCGAAAAGAAAACATTATTATGAGAGCAGAAGCAGAAAAACTTCTGTAAAGGAGACGCAAGAAAGTAGGGCTTTTAAGTGAGAGCAGAAGCAGAAAAAAATTTCATCTTTTAAATGTTCTTCAAGAAAGCAATTCTCAGAAGTGCAAAATTTCACAACAGCAAGGCCAAATGAGCATGAAATCTTGGTTATTATGAACAATTCTAGAAATCGTCAGCTTTGTCTTTTTACATCAAATTGACTATAAAATGAATTGAAGATAGATCAGGCAGAGGTATTCCATTTTAAGCACGTAATGCCCTGAATAAATCAACCAGACTCAGATAAGCTCTACAATCAAGGTTTCGTTTAAAAAAGGAAACCAGTATCAAGAGAAAGAAACAAAAAATGGCAAACTTAATTCACATCAGCCATACATGAAAATGCTCCTAGGAGCCATTGGCTATAATATATCACATATTCACAACACATTATGTGACAAATAAAACTTTGAATATGAGCTTTACCAGAGATATTGCTTCTTGTTCTGCAGAAGGCATTTTCTTTAGTGCTAGTTGAGCTGCATCTTTAATCTGCATTTTTTTTTGTTAAAGTCAAGAAAAAGTAACAGCACAAGAGAAACTATAGAACAGGCACCAAAGCATGAATGAAAACAAACCTGGAGGTTTTTTACACGATGCCAAAGAGGTGGTAAATCAGCAAATAATTTCTTCACAGAAAGCTCAGGAGGCTTAGCTTGTTTGAAGAAAGAATGTTTCAGTAACTTCTCCACAGATGGCCTCTTTGTTTGATCTTTTACCAGGCACATAGCAACCATTTCCTTAAAAGACTGATCACAACTGAAAATACTTTAATTAGACAACTACCACTACTATAATTATTATAAGAAACACATCACAATTTTAATAAGCAACTATATCCAAGTCTCTCCTCACTCTAATAAACCATGACTAGCAAACCAAACTGTAATAAACCAATTCAACCCAAAAGTTTAAGCTATTGGGTGAGGCTACATTAATGGTTTTATACATCTTAACACGCCCCCTCACAAGAGAGCCCATTGGGCTTGAAGTGTGGACAATGCACAGGCCCATCTACCTGTGCGAACAAAAAAATTCCACTTGAAAGAAAGTAGGGGACGGCGAGGATCGAACCCGGGACACGAGGCTCTGATACCATGTAAAGAACCAATTCAACCCAAAAGCTTAAGCTATTGGGTGAAGCTACATTAATGATTTTACATTAATGGTTTTATACATCTCAACACAAACAAAACCACAAGTACATATATATATATATATATATATATATATATAACAACGACGAATCTCTCTCGGGTAAAAATGTAGCGTCCAGGCAGAAAGAACACCCATACCTTGGAGAACTTTCTATCACGATCATAATCAAGCCCTGGAGGAGCATTCTGTATGGTCATTAGAAGAACCTATATACAAACCAAACAGTAAGTCATTGTCTGACTCGTATGTCATGAATTATATATAAATCACAAGAAATTGAATTAATGTCTAGACACATTTTAGTTTGATGCAAATAGATATACCTTCATCGGAGGATATTTTGAGAAAGGTGCATGACCATGAGCCAACTCCAGTGCCGTAATTCCAAAAGACCAAATATCAGCCCTATCCAATCCAACATTAATGCAAATAAGAAAAATAGAATTCGAATTAAAGATAAGCATATGTTTGTATTATGAGTGACTCACTTGAAATTATAACCAGTTCCAGGTTGCAGTACTTCAGGTGCCATCCTATAAAAAATAATAATAATAACCGATTCAGTAAAATATGAAGAATAAGAGAAAGATGAGAAGATTAAATTGAGTAACAACCAGCAAGGAGTTCCGACGAAAGTGTTTCTAGAACGTTGTCGATCGCCAGCATCAAACATGCAAGCGGAAACACCGAAGTCAGCGAGTTTGACTTCGCCGTTAGAATCGAGTAAAATATTCCCAGCCTTAACATCGCGATGAATGTGACCCTGTCGATGAAGGTACTCCAAGGCTTTGAGAGTTTCTTTAAGGATAGATCCGATTGCGTCTTCTTCGAAACCATCAGGATATGAAGATTTCATGAGGTGCAAACAAGAACCCTGAGCCATGTAAGCCATCACAACCCAAAGGTTTCGTTCAACGACGAAGGAACAATAAGACCTCACAACGTTAGGGTGGTCAATTAAGCTCATGGTTTGAGCCTCTCTCCTTATGTCATCGAGATTGCTGTTGCAGCGATCCAGATCCAGACACTTAACCGCCACCTCTTCGTTCCGAGGAAGGTAGATTGCGCGGTACACGGTGGCGCTTGCACCGTAACCGACCTCTTCTAGAAGGTTGTAATCGCTGGGATTAGCAGAGTAGGTTCTGCTGCTGCTTCTCGAACTCGAACCCATTTCGAGTTGTTTGTTTGTTTGTTTGTTTGTTTGGATCTCTCGTGTGTGTGTTTGTTTGTTTGTTTATCGTGAACTGAATGAAACTCACTACTACCTGCGTTGAGCAGTGTTGACCAACAACATGTCCATCAGAATCACAAAATCAGATTTCAGTTTTAGACGACAAACCCGAAGACTTGTCTTTCCTTAATGGTTTATGTTAGGATCGATCGTGTGTTATGTTATGTTATGTAATGTAATGTAATGTATCCCCTCCCCTCCCCTCCCAACTGCTGACATTTTTTCCTTGTTCCTCGTCTTCTCTCTCTCTCTCTACTTCGGACTCCTTCACTGGGACCCTTCTCTCTTTTTACCTTTTTACTGCCCCTACATTTTTTCGCTATAACTCTCTTGACTTCAATTTCGTGTAGTTTTTTTATTATTAATTAATATTTTACATGACAAAATTATACACGTCTATACTTTTGTCATATGTAATGTATATATGGTTTGTCTTTTTTTAACATGCGTTTGAGAAAATAATTATTTTACAATAATTTTTTTATAATATATATATGAATTTAATATTTCTTATACACATAAAAGTATGTAAAGTCATGTGTGTCCATATGAAAAAAAGTGACACAGAGAGAAAATATAGGCTCTAGAATATCTCAAAAAATGAAAAAATATAAATTCCTTCACTTCTCTCTTTTTACCTTTATATTATTTTGAGATAAATTCATTTCTTATAACATGAAAAATTGAATATATATATATATAAAATATATATATATATATATATATATTAAAAGCTTGTTGCAATATTTTGAAAATTAATAATTAATTAATAAGTGTGATCCACTAAATTATAAATTTTAAAATTATAAAAAAAAAAAAAACTTTTCTCATATATTAAAAGCTTGTTGCAATATTTTAATTTTAAATAAGATTTAAAATTTAAATTTATAAAAAAATACTTTGTTAATTAAAATTTTACATAATTAATTTAAAATTTTAAAAAAAAATTAAAACGATTTCATCCATGTATAACAATTATATGGTCATGAGTTGACTTTTTGGTCTTTTAAAAGAAGTGAATACTTTTGCCCCAAAAAAAAGAAAAGAAAAAGAAGTCAATATTCACATATTATAAGTCTAAAATCACTTTTACTTTTTATTAATTTTTTATTCAATTCGTATCTAACATTCTTATTCTAATAAATTAGAATTATTAATAAAAAATGTAAAAGTTTCAATCCCTAATATATATATATATATATATATATATATATATATATATATATATATGGGTTTGGATTATAAAATTATATATATCAAAGCATTAGGTCTTACAAGGCCTTGACCTAGTAATCACCCACTCACTTGATAATAAGTATGTGTTTTTGTTTCATGCAATTAACTTCAAGTGCAAAAAGAAAAAGAAAATTGCAATCTGTAGCTTATCATTTTTCTTTTAATTTTTTTCATTTTTTTTACATACTTATAAATATATCGTTTTTTCCGGCCTATGCAATATAGCCTAAAGAAGCTGTCTTTTGATTTGTTGTACATTGGTTTGAATCCCACCCAGAAAAAGAAAAAGGGTAAAAAAAATTAAGAGAAAATGAAATGATAGGAAAAGGAAGAGGTAAACTAGCTTCTGCCTGCACTGAACGAGTAAATTTATATATTTTAGTTTTAGGATCTTTACATTAAAGTGTTTTGACAGTAACGTTTTAATTTTATGGAGAAAAAAATAAAAGACGGTACAGTTTCAAAATCACGGGGCATTAACTGCTATGCGTAATTGACAAAATTGATTTTTCTCTTACTTGTTTTTTTCTCAGAGTTGAGGGAGAAAAGGATGTGGCACAGGTAACTTCAAAATTAAACTCGTCCCATTTTTTAACAAGATATACAAATAGCATAGCACTACTAGGGCCTCATCCATTATTTTTCTTTGCAGTTATAATAATTCAAACAATTAAATATTTAGCAATAGTGAATTTGATTCAAGAAATAAGATTAGAAGCAAAGAAAATGTTGGTGGGTAGGCTTTAGCCCACAACAAAACCCATGTGAAAGGCCCATCTTAGTGCATCAAAATTCTGTCCTTGTGGATCTGAAGCAGTGGTACCACCAACCGCTGTACTTGTTGAGGGTATCTATCGATATCATTAACAATATTTAATGATCATATGTTTGTTGTTCCTCTGTCATAAGACTTGGCATTTTCATGCATGGTGCATTGCATGAATCCAAACGGTGAAGTTCATAAAATACATATAAATTGAGTTCATATCAACAAGTTGACGTCAGATTTTTCAAAAGGAATGCAAAATGATGCAACTTGCAAGGCGGAATAATTTATTCCTCTTATTTATAAAAATTAGTGCATGTTTAATTTCTTTCATTTTTTTAAAAAACTAATTGTTATTAAGATAAATTTACTAAAAGTAACTTGTGAGCGTAAGGAAAAGAAACGGATTGAAAGGAATTGGTATTTAAGATATTTATTTGTTTGTTTATTTAGAGAGTAGAGATATTCACGTATTGAATTGATATTAAATAATATTTTTAAAAAAAAAAGTGTAATTATATTTAATATTCAATAATTTTTAAAAAAATAAAATTATCTTATAATATTCATCAATTTTAAAATATGATATCCCAAATATTTATATTGAACTCAGATTTTAAAATTTTTTGTTAGAATTTTTCAATAATAAATTCATTATAAAAATTTAAATTTATCAAAATATATCAAATATAATGTCAAAACTATTCATCAAAATACACTAAATACAAGTGCAAATAGAATTTTTAAATTACTTCATATATTAAAAGGCATTGGTATTTAAGATATTTGTTTTTTGCTTAAAGACATAGAGATATTCACATCTTACTCGAATCACTATGGAAAAAAAAAATAAATGATTTGATTTTATAATAAATATTATCTTGTATGTATATATATATATATATATAAATAATTTATTTTAATCAGATTTTAATATTTTTTATAGAATTTTTCAATAATAAATTCATTATAAAAAAAATCAAAATATATCAAATATAATTCAAAATAATTCATCAAAATACACAAAATACAAGTGCAAATAGATTTATTAAATTACATAAACATCAATTTTGTTAAACACATAACATCAATCTTACTATCATATAATATATGTCTGAATCTAACGAAGAAAAATAAGTTTAACTTGAAATATAATAAAAAAATAAGAATAAATACAGATAATATAAAAAATTATTTAATAAATATTATACAGATAATATATATATAAATTTATTTAATAAATATTATATATATATATATATATAATTTTTATTCTGTTTAAATTGGTTTATAGATTTTGATTTAAAAACAAATTCGATTCAAATAATTTATTCAATTTTCAATTTATTAACTGCTGATATTTTCGATTTTGATTGGGTATAACAGGAGTCGCCCATAAAACAATGATACTCTTTTGAAATTCTTAATATATTTGATTAACTGAAAAATTTAAGTTTTTTTATTTTATTTTGTAACATTTGATATTTATTTGTAAAACCTTAAGTTAAATCTTTTTTTCCCCATAAAAAGTCAGTATTGTCTATTATTGTTGTGAAAATGAATTTGAGCTTGTTAGCGGAGGAAAAGTCACGAGGAGGGGAGAGGAAACAATATGTGCTGGACCTGCTGTCAGGACTGAGTTGGGTATAACGAGTAGACAATCAAAACAATGATCCTTTTGCAAATTCAATATATTAAAGCACGGCTAAAAGATTAACCGGTAAATAATTATTTTAGCTTAAATAATAGTTTTAAATATATAGTTGTTCTGTTAAACTTCATCAAACTAATCAGACAATTGATAAATTGACAGAGAAATCCAAAAAAAAAAAAAAAAAATTCTAGGTTGAAAATATTAACCCTTGATAAAAATAAAAAAAATAGCATAATCTAAGGTGACAAAATTTTAGAACACTTGGAGCATCGTAGACGTTCCCTGAGGAGGGAATTTTTTTCATGCTACACAAAACTACAACACTTCTTCTATTGAGCTACACTAGGTAACAGGTGAAGAAAACGAAAATTAAACTATTATATCAAATATATCACAGTAAAAATTATAATGTGGACGTAAGATGCCACGTTAGCTACAAGCCTTCAAATCAGGTTATTCCCAACTTGTATCAACTTGGTGTGGTTTGATTTTAAGGTTTAAGCATCTAGAACATAATGAAATTGAGATGCAGTTTGGACAGTTGGTTAGGCCGAATAAACTGGGCTAAGCCCACTAAGGCACCAATATAATTCCAAAGCAGATATTTTATTGCTTCCACACTACAATACAAAATATAATTGATGCTGTGAAATGTTTTTCAACCAGCACCAAAACAATGTCCAATGTGAAGTGCCAACATGGCAACGCTGCAGGTTCATGCCCCTCTTGCTTGATTATTATTATCTTATACTATGGTGAATTTGGTCACTACCCAAGAACCATAATGGATGATGCTTATCCTTTTTCTATTCCTCAACAACCGATGTTGCTTATCGATAATGGCGAGGAGCCACGGTGATGCACCAAATTGATTGATTAGGATTGGGCTTAAATTTAAATAGTCAACTTAAAATGAGCTTTTAAACAAGGCTAATAGCGTTGCCATCTACATCAATAATTTTGGGTCATTTATAGTTTATTCCATAATTTAAGGTTTTTCAATAATTGTTAATTATTTCTTTTTAGATTATGAGTGTATCTTAATTGTGTGTTATCTCCTTTGATTGTCCGTGATTATAGTTATTTATCTTTTTTGTTGTTTTATTTTACTTATTTAAGGCTTGGATAATCCTATTGTTATTTTGGTTGTTTTTGTTTAATAAAATTTAGAAAAGATAAATATTATTTTCTCGCAATCCTTGTTTTTAATCTTTCTTTCTGTTTAGTCAATAGGTTACAACTTCAACATTATTTGGTAATTAGAGCTCTGGTTTTCACATAAATGGTTGAACAAAACAATGGCGATCGAGGTCGTGGACAATGGGGGTTGACGCGACGGCGGCAGTAGAGAGCGTGTTAACATCCTTAACTGCGACAGCGAACAACCAAATACTTACGCGCGAGACGCCATAATTGTAGTTGTAATGGCATAACAAGATAGACGAATTCAGGAGCTTGAACAACTGCTTGCCCTAACATAGTTGGACGAGTCAGATGAAGAAAGGGAGTCTGGAAGATCGTCTCATCATGTAGAGGAAAGGAGCGAAAATCCATTCTAGAACCAGTAACAACAAGGATGAAGTCAATCTAGTGATAAATCCTTGTTGAGACCCCGAAATTTGAGGGCAAATGAGTTTATCGACTAGTCACATACCTTCGAAAGGGTCTTTAACATCAGAGACTTGACAGTAGACCAGAAGGCCCCTGTCTATTATGAATCTAAAGAAGAAAAGAACAATAAGTATCCATTCTATGATAAGGTCTCTATCTATGATGAATCCGATGGAGAGCAAGATGATAAGAATCTCATTATGGATGCTCTAGTTCAGTGGCGGACCCAGAAAATTTTATTTATGTGTGCATATTTAGTCCGAATATTTAGTGGAGGGGGTTTAGGGGCAATGTCCCTGAAAAAATATTTAAACAAAGTTTTAAATGCATTAAAAAATAAAAGAATATAAACAAAAAGAGATTTTCATCCCTCACGTTACATGAACCAAATTTTTTGTTATGTTGAGAAAAAAAAAAAGACCAATTCATTGAATAATGTGTCATCTCACTTTCTTTAATATTATATAACTTGTCTTTTTCTTAACATGACAGAAAATTTCATTCATATAATATAAGGGATATAATCCTCAAACAACAAAAGAAAAGAAAACTTTGACTTAACATAAAAATATAGTAATCAACTTAATGATATAAAACCACTAAATATAAGCTGTAAATAAGATGTGTTTCTTTCTTAGTATTTGTGCTTGTATTTTTGGCAATGCAACCATTAAAATTGCTCCTTGAATGACATTCTTAATTAATTAAAAAATATACCTCTCATTTACTAAAAAAATGTATGACAAAATTTATATGTGCACTTACACACATTGACAACCAAATTGGTCCACCAATGCTCTAGTTTATGACGAGTTCCCTACCTGTGATAAGTATAATTGGAAGTAAGACGATGAGAATCCAGGGGCGGAACAAATCCCTTATAGTGATTTTGGTGGAAAGTCAATTACTAGATATTCTAATATCTCTAACAAAGCGAAAGCTCTACCCAAAGATGTCATTCAAAATGATCATACATTCAAGTCTTTAGTTTGTAAGCAATATTATGAATTTGGGCACAATGAGCATAACAACGTCATGCTCCATGGAGATAAAGATTTATCTTTTGGTAGAAGTTTAATTGGAGATCGTTAAGGGCAATAGGGCTTGATGTTACATCAAGTAGAATTTTTCTATGATGGATCACAGATGCGATCACTGAACCACACTACAGGCAATAGTCCTTTTGGGATAGTCTATGGATTTTGTCCACTTACTCCCTTAGAACTCGCATTATTTATAGTGCAAAAGCAATTTAGTTCAAATGTAGATGAAAATTCCAAGCATATCAAATAATTGCATTCACAAGTTCTACTCTTAATTAGGGAATTTGGTGATATTGAGTTAGAATAGTTGTCACCTGGATTACCACCCGAAGAAGTTGATATCAATGAAGACGACGCAGATTCGAGGACAAATCTTTTCCTATTGGTGGAGGATGATGCACCCGAGTTGATTGATTAAGATTGGTCCTTTTTTATAGTTTATTCCATAATTTAGGGATTTTCAATAATTGTTAATTATTTTCCCTTTTGTTATTTTTAGATTATGTTAGAGTGTGCGCTAATTGTGTGTTATATCCTTTGATTGCACGTGATTATAGTTATTCACTTTTTTTGTTATTTTGTTTGGCATATTTAAGACTTGGAGAACCCAATTTGTTATCTGGTTATTTTTTGTTAATAAAATTCAGGAAAAAAAGTAGTGTTTTCTTGCAATACTTGTTTTCAGTATTTTTTCTGTTTAGTCGATGGGATACTACTTCAGCATTTCATGGCTCCCCCCAAAATAATAATAAACATTTTTAATTCATATAAAAATGAAGTTCTCAAATTTAAAAGGATAAATATTAAAAGACGTAGTAAAACTAAGGAATTTGGGTACTCGGGGAGCACTACTCACTCGATCCTTCTCACAAATAGCAAGGGTGAAAAAGGGGAAAGGAAAATAATATCGATAAAAAAGGAAGAAAAAATTACGCCTTGTAAGAGAGACCACCACTAGAGCTAGTAAAATGGGCTCGGCTCGGCGGGCCAGTTTTTCAACCTATCAAAAGCGGGGAGGGGCGGGGGCGGGCTCTTTTTTGGCGGGTTGATGGCAGGCATAGACGAGCCAAGGCGGGTCAGTGTAAAATAGGGTCAGGCTGGCAGGCCAATCCGCCAAACGGGGCAAGGCGGGCTGGCTCATTTTTTGGCGGAGTGGCGCCGCCCACTTTGCCACCTTTAACCACCAGGACCATTTTATATTTTTTTTCGTAAAACTAATATCTGCAACAAGAAAATGAAAATAAAATATGTGACTGCTTTGAAGGGAAGTTAAGGAATAAGTACTTATACTTTAGTTAATTAATATTAGTTTGATTTTGAACCCAAATCTTTTTCTCTATATAAATAAGGGAAAAATATTTCTCAAGCAACTTGAGATAAATTTATCTCCGGCTACCCCAAAATTATGTCGTTTTATTTATTTATTTCCTTATATTAATTGATTCACCTTTGAATAGTTATGATTCCATTTTTTTCTCTTATTTTATCCCCATTAATTCATCATTGTACGGTTATGATTTAGTAGCCAAAAATAAAATTATCTCAAGCAGCTTGAGAAGCGATAAGCTCTATAAATAAATGGTTTTATAATTCTCAAGTTACATGAGAATTGAAATATTTTAGAGACAAAAAGCATGTGAGACCCATATATTAGAAAAAAATTATGTGTAAGACTCACATTAGCACGGAAATCGGAGAGTGTGCAGAGAGATTTCAATTTTCATGTTGGATAAAAATTATGGGAAAAATATGTTTGCAGTTAATGCAAATAAGTTATCTGCTTTTATTCCCAAAACGACGTCGTTTTGATATTGAAATCTTAAAAAATTGTGAATATAAAGACTTATAACCCTGAAATAAATTAAAATTACAAAAATAACATGATTTCCGCCCAAAACGACGTCGTATTGGGCTGACTGCATATAACTTATCTACAGTAACTAGGGATGTGCATGGAGCGGTTTGGTTCGGTTATTGTCAAAAACCGAACCCAACCAGTTTTAAACGGTTTGGATTTTAAACCGAACCACTTTAAAAAAAAATGGTTTTTAATTTGTCCAACCGGTTTCAAAATCGGTTTGTGGTTCATAACCGGTTTTGATTTAAAATCGGTTTTAAACCGGTTTTAATTCAAAACCGGTTTTTAACCAATTCAAAATTGATTTTTGATGGATTATGCTATTTTTATAAGTAGTTGACCAACTATTTCTTGCAAGAATCTTCATTGTTTTGTAACTCTCCTGACGAAATGATTCTTGTAGAAATTGTTTCAAGTTGTTTTGAGTGATTGGTAGAAGTACAATTGAATTATTTTAAAATTATAAAAAAAATTGCTCTTCGTTCTCTCAAGATTTATGATTCTTATATTAAGGCTTTGTTTGGGAGAAATATTAAAAAGTACTTATCTAACCTTAGCATTAATATGTGAAAACTACTTAAATATGAATCATTTTTAAATGTGGCATTATTAGAAAAGTCTCAAATACCGACAGAATTTATCGACGAAAAATATTTCGTCAAACATAGTGACGAAATTTTTGATGAAAATCACATGACGTCAAAAAATAGAGATGAAACAAAAATTGGCCAAAATAACTGACATGAATTTTTTTCGTAAATAAATTCAGTCAAGACTCTTGATAGAATCTAAATTTCGTTGAAACTTTCAATGGAAATATTTTCGTCAAGCTTTTCAAGGAAAAATATTTCAATCAAATTTTTTGACAGAAATCAATTACATAAGAAAATTTGACGGAAAATATTTCGGGCAAATTTTTTTACGAAAAATATTTTCACCAAAATTTTCAACAAAACACATTTTCAACGAAAATTTTCGACGAAAAATATTTCCGTAAAAATTTGTGATAAAAAATATTTTTGTAAAAAATTCTGAGAGAAAATTTTTTGTGTCAAAATTCTTTATGGTATCTAAATTTCGTTAAAATATTTCCCTCCAAATATTTGACAAAAAACATATTCGTCGATATTTTCGACGAAAAATATCTCCTTCTAAATTTTTAACGAAAAATATTTCTGTAAAAAAATTTGGTGGAAAAAAAAATAGTCAAAATTCTTTACAGAATCTAGATTCCGTCAAAAGTTTTTGACAAAAATATTTTCATCATTCTTTTTGACGGAAAAAATGTATGTTGAAATTTTCGACGAAACACATTTTCATCGAAAATTTTCGAGAGAAAATATTTCTAGCAAAATTTTCAACAAAAAAAAATTTCTATCATTAATTTCAACGGAACGAATTTCTGTCAAAAAATTTCTACGAAAAACATTTCCAAAT
Source organism: Gastrolobium villosum (assembly GCA_032173675.1). Lineage (NCBI taxonomy): Eukaryota > Viridiplantae > Streptophyta > Magnoliopsida > Fabales > Fabaceae > Gastrolobium > Gastrolobium villosum. The sequence goes on from JAVKPL010000658.1 coordinate 118,401, forward strand.
AAAAAAATTTGACAAAAAAAAATCTTTGTAAAAAAATTTAACAGTTTTATCGGACAAAATTATTTATTTACTTGAGCTGCTTAACTTTTTTTACTAGTTTATTGTTTGAAAGTTTGAGCCAATTGACTAATATAATAGGCATAATTAAAGATAATACTTTCTTGTTCTTTAATTGTAGAGTAGTTTGGTTATGGATAATCAATTATTTTTATGGTTTGGTAAATAATCAGTTTATAAAATAAAATGTAGTTTCATATGAAACCGGTTTTTAAAAATAACCAATTTTTAAGATGTGGAGCGCTTTGGTTATGGATCGGTTTGATTTTTTTGGACATTTTGAACAACCCTAACAGTAACCTATGTAGCAACGATACCGACACGGGACACGTGACACGATACGACACGACACTCCGACACGTTAATTCTAAAAAATGTTAGATTTCGACACGTTAGGACACGTTTTGATATTAAATAATATTTTTAATTTATGTAGTGTATATTATATTTAATATTCAATAATTTAACAAAAAAATGAATTTATACTTATAATATTCATAAATTTTGCAAAGAAACATAAGATATCCCAAATATTTATATTAAACTCAATAAAATAGTAATCGTAATTTAACGAATATAATAGTTGGATCTAAAAACTCAACGCAACGCAACCTTTAAACATTTTTTTGAATTTCTATAATGCGTGTTGGAGTGTCGGGGAGTGTCGGAGTGTCGTAGAGTGTCGGGAAGTGTCGGACACGACACGTCAGGGGTTTTGAAGTGTCGGTGCTTCATAGACAATAACTGTAGAAAAAATGAACCAAAAAATTATAAAACCCATAAATAAAATGATGGAATTTTCGATGCGTTTATGAAATTTTAGAAGAATCTTCACATTCTTCGTCAAAATCAATGAAGTTTTCTCAAAAGTTAAGCATTTTCATTATGTATTGTATTAAAGGGAGAAGCGTATGATTTTAAATGATGTAAAATTGTGTCATTTTAAGTGAGAGAAAAAATAGATAAAAGAGGAGAAAAAATGGATAAAAAAATATAAAGGTGTGAGTCTCACCTCTCTCTTTTTATGTGAAGTGATTCTCACCTCTTTATAAGAATGAAATAACACAAATTATGTCATTTAAAAAAAGATGAACTTTTTTTTTCCTTGTATTAAACATTTATTTTGACTCCATCAATAATTTGGTCAAGATTGTACTAAAAAAAAAAGAAAAAAAAATAAAAACTAGTCAATCTCCACCACTGCTTATCTAAACTAACGATTTATCGTCTTCTAATCATTGAAGCTCAAATAGTCCATCCCCCACCAGGACTTGATTTTGCTGCCGTTCATTTCACGCTCTATGCATAATTAAATAAAATAAATTTTTGTTTGATCTTCTAAGTATGTCTTTATTTTGAATTCAACTAAAAAAATATATTAATTTAACTAGATATAAAAAAAAATAATGAAAAAAACACATATATAGCATATATTTTTTCCTAAAAATAAAAAAATATTAGTCCCCACCCCAACCTATATTTGCAAAAGGACAAAAGAAACATAGTCAAAATCACGGGTTGGAAAACGTACACAACACAGGCACATGTCGTCCACGCTCCGCAATAGCTAAGGTAAGCTAGGCATTAGGATTTTCGTGCTACGTGTCAGTGTCGCGTGTCCGTTGATGATGACAGTATTGGACTTTTGGTCGAGCTAGTAGCCACTAGCATCAAATATCCACTACCGGTGCTAGTGCCCATCACAAATCACCACAACATTCACCATTACTTTACCAACAACAGATGCGCCAGCCACAAATAATATGCATTGATGCCAAAAGCAAAAACACCTTTCATTCTTAACTTGTTACTTAGCTTCCCCTTCCTCTATCTACTTAATCTTAGGCACCGAATTTGTGCATGATGTGATGCGTGTGGTAACTTTCAAACTTAGCCAGTGCCCCATATTCTGCGGTCCTAATTATAGAAAGTAAACCACAACATCATCATCATCATCTTCAAATGATAGAAAATTTTACCAATTTTTCAGCACCCGACTCATGTCACTTCCATTAAATATATGGGAGATGAAACTCATTATATACATGATTAGAGTACGAGACTATATTTGAAAGATAATCCCTTGCCATAATTCTATTTTGCTAAATTACATATAATATATGGGAAAAATATATATCATTTTAAAGGATATAAAGTTGTGTCATTTTAAGTGAGATAAAGATATAGATAAAAGAAGAGGAAGAGTGGACAAAAAAAATATAAAGGTGTGGATCCCACCTCAGAGTGAAATGACATAAGATATGTCATTTAGAAGGACAAACACTTTTTCCATAATATATATACATATAAGGGCTCTTATACATATAAGAGTAAATACAATTTTGGGTCTCTAACAAAAAATACGATCTCTACTTTAGTCCAATATAAAAAAATTAGTCAGTTGGTCCCTATGAAATACAAAGTGAACCCATTTTAGTCCTTTTGAGAGATTAATGTGGGTCTTTTCTGAATTTGTTAGGGACCATTTCAGCTAAATGGGTCCATTTTGAATTTGTTAATGACCTCAAGACTATTTTTTTGTAAGGGACTAAAGTGGGGACCGTGTTTTTTTGTTAGGGACTAAAAATGGTATTTACTCTACATAGAATGATGTAGTTTTGGGTTAGCCGAAGATAAATTTATCTCAAGTTGCTTGAGAAATATTTTTTCATATATATATAATTAAATACATTTCGTTATACTATAAAATGACTCTTCTTGTGTAGAAGACACAAGAGAGCATCTCGAGCTCACGTGTAAGTGGAGAGAGAAAAAAAATGTTGATGGGTCACACCTAAAATTTGAGTTAGCTGCAAAGTCTGTCTTCTCCTATTAAATGAGAGATACAAAGCTTATATATATATATATATATATATATATATATATATATATATATATATATATATATATATGGTTTTATACGAGTTATGTTGTAGGAAAAGTGATTGTGTAATGTTATAGAGATTTGTTTTGCGTGCCTTAATTTTTATTTATTTTTTTTGTTTTAAAAAGTGTGGGGCCCACAAAATATTGTGTGTATAGGAAACTTTGTTGTGTCAACTTTAAGGACAAAACGAAACCCGCACACACACATATATATATATATTATATATATATATATATATATATATATATATATATATATATATATATATGTGTGTATAGGAAACTTTGTAGCCCCAAAACTATGCCATTTTGATTAATGAAAATGTAAACCCCCACACATATATATATATATATATATATATATATATATATATATATATATATATATATATATATATATATATACCCTTCATTAATCAAAACGACGTATTTTACACCAGTGTAAGTTACCCTTATATATATGGGTTTTCCATTGATCCCACTTATATCTAAGGGCTCAAATTTTTTAGTAATGTGAGCCATTAGATACAAGTGGGCCCCATAAAATCAATGGTCAACATTGATATAAAACTATATATATATATATATATATATATATATATATATATATATATATATATATATATATATCATAAAATAAGTTAACAAAAAGGAGAAAAGGCATCGATCCAATTTTATCTATATCCATCCTTTTCAAACTGGATGCTCATTGTTGACAAGCCATCCACTAACAGCTGCAATCAATGCATAGCCTATTTCAATGGTGGTCCTCTTATGGGAAGAGAATCTTTGCCACTAGAAACGTTTTGGAACCTCATGCGAGGGCAAACCTGGAAAATGGTAGGTCAATAGGGAGGTAAACTAGTCAAACCAGTGGAAGTGAAAAAAGTGAGACCTCCTTTCTGATTTTACCTCCACTCTTGCAAGTGCATCGAATTCATTAGATGTGATATATTCTGATTCTAAATGCATAAAATTACTTTCATTTGGACACGGATTCATTCATCGAAATGAACCTTCTGATTTTTCGAAGAGTCACTTGCCATAGCCGGTGGCGTATCTGTATGACTATAACTTCAAAGAAGCAACAGGAGTTAGAAAAGTGTAGTCCTCAAGGCTGTAGCTAGTTTATAATATGTGCTTTACTAATCTCAAGTTCTAGGAGAGTGTTATTTCTTACGATAGACACAATTATGGGTGGGCCCACTCGCTTATAAAAAATAAAAAATTATAAATTAAACTACACAGAAATCAATGGATGTGTAGGAAAAAGATGTTATCTCACGTTGCATAACAATACTATTTCTCGTATAATATATACTTCTGATTTTTTCGAAGTGCCACTTGCCATAGCTGGTGGCATAAAACTATAACTTCAAACAAGCTATCGGAAATATAACTTACTATCCATCATATCACCATTAGATCAAAGAGAGAGAATGTTAAAAAAAATTTGAAGAGAGAGAAAATATTTATCTAATGGTGATTAGATAGGTAGTAAGTTGATAATGAAAAATTTTGATAGTGAGAATAGCGTCCTTCCTTATAATATATACTTCTGATTTTTTCGAAGTGCCACTTGCCATAGCTGGTGGCATATCTGTAAGACTATAACTTCAAACAAGCAAATGGAGTTTGTTAATAGGGTTTATCATCTATAATTTAACATGACCAGAAACAATCTTATACACTCACAACATTTTGTGGGACCCACAGCAAAAAAAAAAAACTCTGACACGCAAAACGAATCTCTATAACATAACACAAACACTTTTCCTATAACATAACTCTTATAAAACCCTTCTTAATATCATAGTATATACTTCTAATCATAATATATACTTCTAATTAACCAACGATGTTTATTATTAGAGGGTGAGTTTTAGACATAATAAAATTATTTCATTGTGACTGAAAGTTATGGTTTCGAATCCCTAAAACAGCCTCCTTATAATTATATAAGGATAAGGTTACGTATGAGAATTGTACTCAATCCATTCTTGTTAGTCTTAATGGGGGAGTGGTTTTAAGCAATGTTTATTAATTTCTTTAGGATTTCTTTAGTATAAATTCCATACCACTAGAAAACAATCATTCCATTTTCCCGGCAACTTGTTCAAATATCCTTGAAATTAAACACATCATTAATGATTATTTTCCGGATTTGTTCAACATAATTGACTTTAAAAGAATCAGCATTATTGCCCCAGTTAACACAACTCTCTCTCTCTCTCACACACACACACATATATATATATGTGTGTACTCCAAATCGATCCATACTGTACATGTGCCTTTGCCAAGAGAAAGCATCTTAATAGTTAATATCTTTCATGGTCCATCATCCAATGAGCGAGGACAAGGCTAAAAGAGAAAGAACAAATTAAGGTGAGATAGTATATTATTCCGCTTTTCAGGGTAAGATAGTATATTGTTCCGCTTTCCATTACTTTTTCTATGGGAAGCACGCGAACAATACAACCAAGAAACACAATATTAATATGAACCAGACGTTACCTGTTTTCATGTGCTTGAGTTTTCTCTGATGTATAAGAACTGTGTGTTAATTACTTAGGCCATATACATATATACATATAGAGTTAGAGAGATGATATCACCATCAAGTGCCCTTAACATGGAAGAAGAGGAGAACAACTTAGAAATTGAAAGAGATGAGGACTTATTGGAAGATCAGTTGCCAGCTGGTGAGATTCAGTCTCAGCCATGGAGAGATCAGATAACAGTGAGAGGATTGTTTGTGAGCATGATGATTGGAATCATATACAGCATAATAGCCATGAAGCTCAACCTCACAACTGGATTAGTTCCTAACTTGAATGTATCTGCTGCTCTTCTTGCTTTTGTATTTGTCAGAAGCTGGACCAAAGTGCTCCACAAGGCTGGCTTTGTAACCAAGCCCTTCACCCGCCAGGAAAACACCATTATACAGACTTGTGCTGTTGCATGTTATAGCATTGCTGTCTCAGGTTTGACACTATCATTTTAAATATATATATATATGGGATAGGATCCGTTTACAAACTTTTTTTTGCAAATTACATTAAATACGACCGATCGTACACTGCATGATTAAAATATGACCGTTAATACTAAGTGTAGTTTGTAAACAAAAAAGTTTGTAAATATAATCAGCCCCTATATATACATATATATATATCTTCTTTGCATTACTAAATGAATTTTACTATGTATATATATGTGTGTGTGTGTGAATATTGCAGGAGGATTTGCTTCTTATCTGTTGGGATTAAACAGGAAGACATATGAGTTGTCTGGAGCAGGCAATGAGGGTAACAGTGCAAGTGCTGTTAAAGAACCTGGATTTGGTTGGATGACTGGCTTCCTTTTTGTGGTTTGCTTTGTTGGACTCTTTGTTTTGATTCCACTCAGAAAGGTATGAATTATGTATCATATTTTTTGCTAACATTTTGGATATGACTTTGCTAGGCATCTTTCAGGACTTTTTAAAAGTTAAAGAAGAAAGAATTAATATTGCATATATATAGAGACTAGAGAGAGAGAGAGAGAGAACTTGTTAAAATCACTAGGTGGCTTACTCTTGCTGCACTTTCTTCTGCTACAGATAATGATCGTTGACCTCAAATTAACTTATCCTAGTGGCTTGGCAACAGCGGTTCTCATCAATGGTTTCCATACCCGGGGTGACAAAATGGCCAAGTACTAATGCATATATTTCTTTTATTCATCAGCTTTCATTTGTTGCAATTTGGAAAATAAAGGGACTTATTAATAATTATCTCATTATAATATTGCAGGAAGCAAGTGCGGGGTTTCTTGAAGTATTTTTCTGTCAGTTTCTTATGGGGTTTCTTTAAATGGTTCTTCTCGGGTATAGAGGACTGTGGATTCGAACAGTTCCCTACCTTTGGATTGCAAGCTTGGAAGCAAACGTATGATTTTCAGCATATATATTGATTGCTTTGGAATGTATGCTTTGTAACACCCTATCTGCTGCTGCGCTAAGTATCATATGAATGTTAATTAACCTGCCGCAGACAGCGGCGTTGCATTCTTCCATTCCACAGTTACTAATCTTATTGTTTGAATTTTAATTTGCAGATTCTATTTCGATTTTAGCACGACTTTTGTGGGAGCAGGAATGATTTGCTCCCACCTTGTGAACTTGTCATTGCTCCTCGGAGCCGTGCTCTCTTTTGGGGTCATGTTTCCGCTTATTGATCGGCGTAAAGGACATTGGTTCCCTGACAATTTAGAAGAAAGTAACATGAGAGGTTTATACGGCTATAAGGTTTTTCTATCCATTGCTCTAATCCTGGGTGATGGCATATACAATTTCACCAAGATTCTAGTGTCCATAGTCCTCAGCGTACTTGAAAGAACGAGGAGCAAGAACCAAAAAAATGGTAAGAGCAATAAAGGACTCACTCTGCTTCTTTCTAATTTTTTAAGAATAATATCTAACGTTGGAAGTCATTTTCTTACTGCAGCAGCAGCTGCTAATCCCGCTGGGGACCTTAAACATTCTGAAACATTCCTCAAGGAGAACATTCCCATGGGGATTGGACTCGCTGGATACCTTGTTTTCACAGTCATTTCCATAATTATAATCCCACACATGTTTCCGCAGCTGAAATGGTACTACGTTGTGGTTGCTTACATTTTTGCTCCATCTCTGGCATTTTGTAATGCTTATGGAGCAGGTCTCACCGATATAAACATGGCATATAATTATGGGAAAGTTGCACTCTTCGTGCTGGCAGCTATTACAGGAAAAGAGAATGGTGTGGTGGCAGGACTTGTGGGTTGTGGACTCGTTAAATCCGTGGTCTCTGTGTCCTGCAATCTGATGCAAGATTTTAAAACTGCTCATTACACACGTACATCTCCCAGAGCAATGTTCATGTGCCAAGTAATCGGCACTGCAATAGGTTGTGTAACAGCTCCTCTGAGCTTCTTCCTCTACTACAAGGCATTTGATGTGGGAAACCCGAACGGAGAATTCAAAGCTCCTTATGCGCTAATTTACAGAAACATGGCAGTCATAGGTGTTGAAGGTTTCTCAGCATTACCCAACCATTGCTTGCAGCTTTGCTTTGGGTTCTTTGCTTTTGCCATAGGAGTAAACATGGTAAGAGATTTTTCACCCCAAAAGATTGGGAAATGGATGCCATTACCAATGGTCATGGCCGTACCATTTCTGGTTGGGGCATACTTTGCAATTGATATGAGCATAGGTAGTTTGATTGTGTTCGTGTGGCACAAGCTTAACACCAAGAAGGCAGAGTTTATGGTTCCAGCAACTGCCTCTGGACTAATTTGTGGGGAAGGACTTTGGACTCTTCCTGCTGCAATTCTTGCTCTTGCGAAAATTAATCCTCCTATCTGCATGAAATTTGTTGCTTCCTAGAACTTGGCCGAGCACATAAAGCAATGAATGCCTCGAGCTATTCAATGCTATAGGAATTAGCTACTGCAACCTCCTTTATTTTTATTTTATTTATTTTGGTCAACGCTAGTACACTATGAAGCACACATCAGTTAGAACAGTTTGTAACACATCACAATTTTCTGACAAAAATAAGGCATATTTCTATAAGGCAGCTCTCGCATGTAAATCATCCCTACCCAAAAAAAAAATGAATTTTAATAACGAAACCTTTCCTACATATCCCCCGTTGATTAATCGAAAAATGGAGTTATGTTATATAGCATAACAAACATAAAACCCAAAATAATAATAACGAAACCTCTCCCCCGTTGATTAATCGATAATTTTCTAGCCTTTCCTGAAAATGGGCTACAAATGGATAACCGATGAAGTATTGCATTAAACAGAGGATCCAACAAAGTACATAACAAAAAAAAAAGTAAGTATTCAGATTTCAGTTCCTAAAATTCTTGAATTCCTGTAAAATATATAATTGGTAAAAACTACATGGTTCAACAAGCCGGTTCATGAGTAAACCCAGAATTTTCAATTGTATTGAAATTTTCATACGCTACTCAATATTATACACAGGTTTTGCGAAGAAGTACAAAAAGCTGGATAACGCGTTCTAACATGGTTTGACAGATCAAATACGTGATACACTTAACAAACTTAAATTCATCCTGTAATAATACCGGCCAGTACATCACTTTTGCCTCGCACATAAATTGTGTAAACTAGACGAATTGCATCCAGCCATCCATCCAATGATTCCCACGAGTCAGCAACCTTGACAATAAAAGAAAAAGAAAAAAATTAGAGCTGCATTTTCAAAAGCTAAAGAGATTCTCGTGCTTCTGGCTTGAGATGAAGCAAATTCAAAGATACGACTTGAGAAGTGAATAAAAATTTGGATTTGGCCGAATAATTTTAAAAATACATTGATGGTGACTGAGGGAGGGGTTACTCAGGAAATACATGAAAGGATTTTGCCTTTCTATACAAATGCACAGTAAGCACTAATGGAAGCATGAAGGAGGTTATGCCCTCTAGAGGCTATGTCTGCCAGACAGAATGGACAACAGGGTGTAGGTTTCATGCAATTGCCTTCCCCATTTAAAGTTGATAATCTCTTGATACAACCAGATGAGCTATGAATACAGAACAAGCCATCACAAAAAAAATCTAGTTTTCAAAAGGAAGCAACAGGGTTGAGTAAGAAATAAAACTCAAAACTAATGTTACAAGTGGTTTGTTGGGACAATCAAGTGTACAGAAATCATAATTTCATTCTTAAAAATGGATAGGTCATGGTTATTTCATTATGGAAAAGGTTATGGCTTTATCTGTCCAACATTGACCTATTTTGTCTTCAATCAAAATTTATTCAGTGCTGTTGATTAGAAAAACCTCTGATAAGTGTGAAGGAAGCAACAAATCTATGCAATACGGGTAAACTCAGGTCAATCAGACTGTTTGCTCACCAAGAAAACTGATCCGTGACTTGTATTTATGCAGAGGCCAGCACCAGGTGGTAAAGTCAGATCAGCACATGGTGATACAGAAATAATATCTGCTATATCTACTCTGATAGTCTTCTTATCCCCATTCACAGCATCTGTTGATCTGCCAGAGAGACTTTGAGGTACTTGTCTCTGCTCACCTCTGGGTATCTGAAAGAAGGGAGGTATATAAATTAATTTAAAATTTGCATTTGCAATACTAGAGCTGAGAGGTTATCTAATGAATTTAAAACTAAATGTAAGTAGCCTCTTAAAAAATTTCAATTTGTCAGCCAGATGTCTTACCTGTTGAAGCCTTTCATGATCCAAAAGAAATTCTGACCGTTTCCAGTCATTATGAGGTGCAATTGTTGTCCCCACAGGAGGTGCAGTTAAATATCCAAATTTAAGGTGTGGTAATGGTAGCTGTGAAAATTGAGTTATGTCAAAGCTAGTATATAAATGAATGATTCCATCAACTAACACCCACTTTTGCATAGTAATGAAATAGCCATATCAGATAGTACATATCAAGTAGAAGATAAGTTAACTTCTAATCAAGAAAGAAGATAGGTTGACTCACTCTAAGCACTCCGGAAGGGGATGAGATCATATATAACAGTATGGCTACTTAATGTGAAAGCAAAATTCAGAAAGCTTGGAAGAGCAATTTCGAAGTCATTTAAATGATAAGTTATGTGGCAAGTTGCAATGTTGGTCAAAGTCAAAAAACTACTACACAAACATAATTTAGGATAACATGTACTCACCATAGAACGCACCAACCGCAAGGCACTGCTATAAACCTGTCACATACCAAAAAAATAATGGGCTGATTGCATTATCAAAATTGTTCAAGGAAATAAATAGAAGGATATAGGTAAGAAAAAGACACGTGTTAACTAGACTAACAAGCCTTTCTAATCCAAAAAAGGCATGTAGCCAATAAATATTTACAAAGGAAGACAAATAGAAACTGGGTTCTTACTGAATAATTTGGTTTCAATGCATGAGCAGCTGCAATATATATTGCCGATTGGCTGTACAATTCATTTGGTGAAACTTCTTGAGCACTCATCGATCCCCCAGTTCTTAAAGTATCCTCTGCTAATCCGTACTGCAAAGGCATTTGGTGAGTCAAAACTATATTCTTAATAATGATACAAAAATGTTAATCCAAGACAACAAAGGATATTGTGTCATTAAATAATAAATGTGTAAAATGAAGTAGCAATATGACCAGAACAGTTCCCAGATTGTAAATTGCCCGATGGAAATCAAATTGCAACTGTATGGCTGCCCGGAACTGCATTGAAGAACATGTAAGAAAGAATATGTTATGTTCAAAGCACATAGCTGATGTAAAACATTTGCTTGTCACTTCCATCTGATTCCCTGCTAAAATTTTTGTACCTTGCTGATAGCAGTTCTCACAATCTTTTGCTTTTCTCGAGCTGGAACAATGGCGCTGAGTTCCTGAATTGGAAATCAATTTAAAAGAAAAAAAATACAAAGAAATTACTTGAGAATCTCCAATACAGAAAAAATTAAAAATTTATAAAATTCTTAAGTACAATATTAGCCAGAGGACTCTCAAAGTATAGGCAAATACATTCTGAAGGAGAGAAGAGAGTTGGGTGTGATTAGCAAAATAAGAAGGGAATCGGTTTTGAAAACTAAAAGAAATGTAGTGCCGATCCGATGGTATTTGAAGGTTTTAATTCTGGCTCATTCTATTCTTTATGTTTTTATTATTATTATTTTTTATCTATAGAAGTTTTCAAGATAACCTTGCCTATGTCATGCTTTTTTGCCAAACTTTACATAGCTGGTCCCAAAGCCAACTAAATGAGGGTTGTATCAAACAATCCACAGCCAACTTAAAACTATGTTGAATCTTTTTTGACATGGATCAACAATAACTGTGCTAATGCTAGGCTGTAACCCGAAGTAATGCTGTACATTGCAGTTTGAGTACAGCATTAAATGAGCAACAAGTGCTACATCAGTACCCAAATGTAGTTAAAAACATGCAAGGGTTTTCACATTTTCTTATAGGATTTATTTTGGCACCTGGTCAGTAACAGTAAATCCTATGGAAGCAGTTGACATTGTTATTAGAAGGTGACAAGGTGTATTAATTTTTATGTGATTTCAAGAAAGCCAACTGGGTTAGATAAAAGGCTATGGAATTGGACACTTCAAGATTTAAACTCTGGTACAAAGATAAAGTTATAGCAAGAAATCCGACATGTATAAGTATAGGTCAAACTTGAAAGAATAATTCGGTCAATTTTAATGAATTAAGGATAGGAGGATATCCTTAAATTTGTCATTGAACAGGAAACATTCAATTTGATATGTGTATATCCACCCTAAGTAGGTCTAGAGGAACAACAAAAGGAAAACTTCTGGGAAATTTTAGAAGGGTCAAGAAATCTCAAGGAAGAAAATAATTTAGGAAGAATTTGAATATATTAGAAACAGACATAAGGGCCTGCACGGGATTTTACCGTGTAATAAGAAGACCAATAACATTTCCAATGACAAATGTAGATCAGTAAAACAAGAACATGTAGACCTTAGAAAACTTTGGAAGAAACCATTAAAAACAGACTTTATTCAAAATTGTTTTATAGAAGATTTAGTTTTGTATAAAGCCCAATGGCATCAACTGATCCATGTGTCTGGTCACACCTAGTGGAATGGCTTGGTGATTGTTTTAGTATAGAATAAAGTTAGTTTTTAAAATCCAATATTTTAAATTTGAACCACATTGTTCCAACTTCATAAAAGAGACATATAGCTACATAACCAACCATATAAAACCAAACACTATGGTTTAAAAAAAATAAAAAATAGTAAAACAGGCTAATTATGAAATATGACTGTCTCTTGATGCATATGAGGTGTGAAGCATGTATGTGTAGATGATAATTTTCTTGGATAGGCATTAAGAAAAATGTGACCTTTATTAATTTCAAACTGATAACTAGCAAAACAAAAAGGTATGAATGATAGATTACCCTGTGATTCCTTGTAATATTACTCTTATTATATTAATTATATAGTCTTCCCATTAGAAATTTACATGGCTATAATTTGTATGAAGTTGTGAAATGCTGCTATACTGTCAAAGTAAATATACCTGAAGAGCAAGTCCCCAATTATTAAGTGCCTGAAATAGATTCCATGAGAGTCAGTAACAAGGGCTCAACATGCAAATGAGCATGCGTGTGAAAAAATTCAAAAGTTGTAGGAATAGAACGAGTACAGGGTTAAGCAAATATTTGTCTAAGGAAACAAAAAAAATCTGTTTCAAAATCATGTTCTGACTCCATAAGAAGTCAAAAGACAAACTTCTAACAATTAGACGTGATGTACCTGAGGACTGTTCCAGTTGAGCTGGACTGCTTTTTCATAGTTCCTTGTTGCCTGGTAAAAAGGTCAAATTAAACAAAAATTAGATTGTCTGATGATAAGCCTCTCTCCATCAACCAACACGTAGCATAACAACTATAAACTAAAAGTGTGAAAAGTTCTTCCGTTCAAGTTCAGTATGAATACAATTCTGTATCAAGCATCATCCAATATTCATCAAGGGATTGATACAAGAGCACGAGATGCCAAACTCCAATGTCTAAATATGCATGAAACAATTAATAAAAGACAATTATTTTTGCTGACCTGTTTCCATAGCTCTTCAGCTTCCTTTGTGCGACCACGCATCTTTGCCCGATCAGAGATTGCTATAGCCCAATTGTAGAAAGCCTGGATGGAGGAAAAAATGGAAAGTATAGACACTCATTTTGTGCTTACACATACGTACTTATTTGCAAATAGGAACAATTTTGAGCTTTCTTGTCATATCAACAAAGTCATACAAGAGGACTACTCAAGAATCATCATAATATGGATAGCATTGATCCTGCAGATAGATTGGCAACCAGCTTAATAATACTGCAACACAACGGTTGCAAAGTAGCAGGAGGTGGCAACTGTCCTCCAAGTAAGGATACTGCTATTTGGTAAAGTATGCTTGGTAAAAATGGTAGTTACATACAAGGGAATTGCGGGATGATATGCCCAGGAAATTCCAATGTAATGAGCTGAATAATAAAATGGTAATGTACGAACAGCTTAAAATGCTGAATAAAGAATAATAAAATGGTATTGTATGAACAGCTTAAAATTTTACTTTTATTCTTTTAACAAGGGCTTAAAGGGTGATACAAAACACAGATCTAGGAGTGTAATCAAGCCAAGCTTTTAGTGAGATGCATAGTCTAGACTCATTATGGGCTGTCTCAGTTCAGTTCACGTAATTAATTAATCAAAGGACTGAAACCCACTCAATAAATTATCTTAGCTTGAGAGTTTTACTGCTCAGTTCAGCTTGTTAATAGCTCGTTCAAAGAATAAAATATTACAAAATATATAATATACACAATATTTATAACTTCTACGCATTTGTGTGCATGCTCATTTAAGGTTTATTTTTTTAGTGGTATTTATATTTATATACAGGGTCTCTTTTAAGGATCGGGTTAATTTAGGCTCAACTTCCCTAGCTGAGCCCAAGCATGCTATTGTTCAGCTCATTTACACCCCTACCCATATCCTATGTAAAAGAACACACATTCAATTATGTCTTGTTATTTGGGATGGAAATTCTTAGAGCATCAAGCCTGTCTTCACATTGATATTAGCTTTCCCAATAAAGCGAGGATTTGATAGTATTTCACAGTGAAGGATATCCTTACATACATCATGTAGGGTGGGACAAAGGTGAGTGGCTTCATCATATTTTTTACAAGCTTCCTCAAGCAAAGCATCTTTAGAAGGTGAAGTGGAATCTGGACTAACATTATCTGCACTTTCCTGCATGTCAAAAAATATTGAATGGACACATTATTTAAAGCTTGGACCAAGCATAGCATATTTATAATTCAAACCAGTAGCATTTTGTATGTCTGTAATGGATATCCAAGTATTTTAGTATGTAACAAAATATGAAGTTGGAATCCCATTCAGGAGAAAATGCAAAATATGTATTTCAGTCAGATTAATGCAAAATATAGTTAGCCAACAAAAGTTGATGCCGATGGTGTGTACTTATGCTCTCTAATGGAACATCATGCAAGAATAACTTATACTGAATAATTAGTAAATATAATCAAGCTAATGGAACAACATGCTAACAAAAAACGAAGAAAAAAATTCAAGCCAAGAAGTAAATAAAATTTCAAGAATAACATAAAAACCTAGCAGACTTCAATATTACAAGAACCAAAACAAGACAACTGCTCAGACCTGAAGTACCAATGCCCAATTGTATAGAGCATCATAATCTTCCGGGTTCCTCTCAATTGCAGTAGCATACCTAAAAATCCAAGTAAGACATTATAAGTTTGAACAAAGATTTCCATGAGAAGTGCAACTGAAATGGCAGTGCCCGTCATATAGCTCCTAATATGCAGAAGATTATAAAGAGAATTGTAGTTTTGCATTAATTTTTTGGTGTTGTTTATTCCTTATTGTATATAGATTCATAGAACTGATCATGGTACCTCCTGGCAGCGAATGTAAGAATCCGTTGTCGGGACCGGCCCTCCTCATCAACACCAACAACACTATTTATCAAATCCATTGCAGCGTTGTTCTGGTCTGAATGCTGTTGTTGTTGACTTTCTGGGCTGAAATTTTTGAAATAATACAATGTAAAGTTGCATTTCATGCGTGCACAGGAGGAAAACACTCTCAAAGTGAAACCCTTAAATTTGTATCATTTTGATTTACCATAGCTATATAAAAAGAAAATAAACTAACAAGAGTATAGGACATTAAATAGTTACACAGGTGCTAAACTTCTTCCAGAAATGAAATTTTAGAACCATTTCTTAGTGAAATATTTTACAAGCCACATACGATCCAGAATTCCTGTGTTCATATGAACAGAATCAAACCAGGACCAAACCAAAAGATCGGGACAATAAACAAAACAAACGGTAAGCACTATCGCTTTTTCATCTATTTATTTGTTTTCTAGATTTAATGTGGAAAAAAGAACTGTAACCTGTAGGGAGAGTTGGCATCTTCTCGCTCCGGTTCAGAATCATTTTTCAATCCGTTTAGCAATTCTCTCATGGTGAAAGTTCGACTTCCTTCGTCTTTTCGCAGCTGAGGATGCGGTGAAGGGTTGGTATCCGCATCATTTGAATGAATCGCGGTTTCCCTGAGATCTGGTTTGTTAACCGATGGATCAGCTACTGTTCCAGATTCCAACTCCAATTGCGTTTGCGTTTGTTCTGTTGGCACCAGTTCTGTTTCTGGCTGCGGATTTGGCTCTGGTTCTGGTTGCGGATTTGGTTCTGGTTCTGGTTCTGGCTGCGGATTTGGTTCCGGTTCTGTTTCTGTTTCTGGCTGCGGATTTGGCTCTGCTTCTGTTTCTGTTTCTGTTTCTGTTTCTGGCTTCGGATTTGATTTTGGTTCTTGTTCTGGTTCAGGCTCTGGTCGAAGTCCGCTCTGAGATTCCGGTTCAGGCATTATGCGGTGTTAGGGTTTAAGAGGGAATGGAACAGAGAATTGAGGACAAAAGGAGAGTTTCGGTTTGATCCCACTCACAAACAGAGTTGACAAGAGAGAGGAGCTGTGGGCAGAGGCAGAGGGAGTGCTGAAGAAAAAACAACTATTGAAGAACACTATCGTATTGAATTTTAGTGCAAGCAAGCATAATAAATAAGGCATTTCATATCACATAATAATTTGTGGGATAAAAATTCTTTTTGTAAAAAAATTTATAATAATTTTTATAATTATAATTTTATAACATAATATAATCACTATTTGAAAATAAATATAAATAATTTATATATAACCCATAAAATAATAATGGGTAAATTTCAGCCATTTTTTTACATTTATTTACTGTACGTTTGTTCATGAATATTTTAGCAATAATAATAATACTTTTTAAATGATATTTAGTCATAAATTAGAGGTAGGATATTGTTATTAGTTATTACAAATTAGTATTATTGCCAACATCACTATTGATTTATTTTATCGTTAGATATTATTCAATGGTTCAGATTTAATTTTTTTAAAAATCTTCTTTCTTATCCCTATATTTAATATTATAAGCATTAGATATGGAGAATCATAATTATATAAATTTAAAAATAAATATAATCGTTAGATTAATATAATTTATTTAGCGGTGAAATAAAACATTGATAATAATACTAATTGATATTAACAATATCTTAATTTGAATTTTACATGTAACGAGTCCAATGACTTCAATACATGTTCTTTCGCATATAAAATTTTATTTGGAATTGAATTTTAGAATTAGAATTTTACGTTCCAATTTTAATTATTTTGTTAAATGTATATATTAGAATAAAATTATAATTCTGAAACTAATTTCAAAAATATATTTTATTTCATTAATAACATTAAATTTTAAAAATTAGGATTTCAAGTATTAAACAGAAGAGTTAATTTATTTTTTCTTCAATCCTCACCAATGTCATCTTGAAAAGGAATATAAGATTTTATTCCGAATTAATTTATAAGTAATTCAAATAATCGAACCTACAAGCTTTTTTGGGATAAAAATAAAATAAAGATTGGTTTTTTATATTCTATTGCTGACTATCTTAGTCGCTTCAATACTTGAAAAAGTTATCATTGAAGGCATGATTCGGCAGGAATAAAATTAGATCTATCTAAGTATTTCTCGAAAATTGGATTATAGATCATAATATGAAAGTAATAAATATTGGGGGAATGTATAAAGGTTTTTATAATTCTAGGATAATTAAAATCTCATGATGTAGAGATAAAAAGCATGTGGGACCCATATGTTAGAAAAAATTATATGTACGACCCATATCAGTACGAAAATCGAAGGGTGTAGGAAAATTGTAATTCTCATGTTGAATGAGAATTATAAAACCCATACATAAAACAACTGAAAAAATAAAAGCAGACCATAATAGGCCGAACACAACTCAACCCTAGTATTGACGACAAACTCAAATCTCTTGGGCCAATAATATGAAACTAGGCATTTTCTGTTCACAAACAACCAAACCCAACAACAAAACATAAATCCGTTAGAAGTGAAGCCCAATTATGGAGACAAAGGTAACCTAAAAAAGGAGCATGGACATGAGTCAAGCCTGCCAATTTGCCAATGGTAATGTCTCTAATATCTTACAGGCTGATGTACCAAAGAATGTGATTCCATATTTCCAATGGCCCATTTAGTTTGTTCCCCCACTAACGCTTGTGCAGGGCGTTGAGGATATTTCACTTTCACAGGACTCCATCTTGGGATATTTTTAAAAAACATATTATTTGTTAAAATAGAATAATTAACTCAAACATCAATTAATTTTAAAATTTTATAGAATTTTACTGGCTTAATTTATTTTGTGAAATTTTTTAATACATTTAATTAAAAATATAATATATAAAAATTATTAATATGATATTCACTTAATAATTTGAACTTTTGAGTTGAATTACAATTTACACAATATCAAATCACCTCTAATCATGTAAGCTCCATCCTGTTCTTTATAATGGTACCAACAACTAGATCTACCACTTCTATATTCTATATCATTTTTGTGATCAATAAAAGTACCAAAATAATGGTAGCTAACAATAGCAACTATAATTTAATAGATCAGTGTAACACATCAGTTATCATTCAAGTAGATTTCTTATCTGGAACACAATTATTATGTCGTGACTTGTTTCGTTCCTTCCTGCACATTTCCGACACCTTAGCCCCCTTACAAGAATTCCCTTATCCACTTGACATCATGTTGCAACTGACTTATGAGTCAGCATTCAGGCATATCCCTCCTCATTATCCAAAGAACCTAATGTTGAAATGAATCAAAGAATAAATGTTTTATCTCAGCAAACCCCTCATTCTTCCCATTCTATCGTATCTTAGACTTGTTATGCAATTTAGTAAGCGAGTATATATTTCGAAAATCACTGTAACGCACCCGTAGGAGCAATTGAAAGAAAAAATGAAACACTTATTCTAGTAAATAGAGAGAAGACACAAAGTGTGGCTAGCTATTTAGATTTATTTATTTTTCCTTGTATCTTTCAAGTTGAGGTTGAAGAAGGTTAGTTATGGTGAACTAGGAAGTAAAAATGTCGCCGACTCTACATTACGGATTAAGGTATACCTCGCATCTTGTGCCGTGACGTGACCAGATAAAGCTCTTATTCACATATTTTCTCAAGGGTTTTATAATTCTCATTTAATATGAAAATTCAAATTTTTCTACTCACTCTTCGATTTCCGTATTAACATGGATTTTACATATAATTTTTTCTAACATATGAGTCTCACATGCTTTTTATCTTTACAATATGAGAATTGAATTCTCATTTAACATGAGAAAATCAATTTTTTTTTCTTAATTATTATTATTATTAAGAGCTTTTCTACTATAATGTAATAGGAGCGAGAATATTTTATGTTAAATACATAAAGGAACGAGACCACCACTAAAAAAATGGCAACACAACTATGAAAGGATGTATGATATAAGATACAAATCTCCTATATATATATAGGGTTTTCATTTCCTCCTTTAACATAACACAACAAACTTTCCTACACACACAATATTTTATGGGCCCACATATTTTAAAACAAAAAAGAAAAAAAATATGGCACGAAAACAATCTCTATAACATTATATTGCACAATCACTTTTCCAACAATATAATAAACCTAAAACCCATATATAAAATGAAATTTGTATTTTCCTATTTTTAATCATTTCAAATGAACTGTTACCATTTGCATTTGTTTTAAATATCTGAAATCTTGGCAGATATATATGTATAAATTGAATTAGAAGCTGGTTGGCTTGATATGATCCGTGTTAATTAGAATGGAAGTAAAGGCCATAAAGGTCTATTTATCAAAAAAAAAAAAAAAAAAAAAAGACCATAAAGGTCTTCCCACTCGAAAAGCAATAATTTGGCCATCTAAAACATCCATTTCCATTTGAGTAATAAGGCATTGTACCGTCATCGCCTCATGACTCTAATGGTCACGTTTATAATGTTTTTTAATGCAGCAATTAAATTATTCATTTAATTATCTGCATCTCCTTAGGTTAATCTTTCAAAAAAATTCTTTTATCAAATCAGTTATCAGTCTCTTAAAAATATCAAACAATTATTAAATTATTCATCTTGTATTACCATTTTAGTTTTTTATAAAAAGGAATGCCGTGTTCTTTAAATTTTTAAGAGATTAATTAAATGATAAAACTTAAAAAAAAGGTGATATGATAATACATGAATTTTTAGAAGACTGGTTTAAAAATTCATTCAACTAAATTAAAATCTTAATTCTAGATCCGTCTCGAACTGACTAATAATGTAGCGATAAATTGATTGGAATATTTTGGAATATTTTTTATTGTAAAGAAGAAATTTGAGGGAAAAAATTAAGAGATTTAATAAAATTAGTTATGTGTCATTATCCAATGATTAAGCTTAAACGATCTTGTGTACAACAGTTATAGTTAATTAATAGCAGTAATATTTTATTATTGAGTTAAGCACAAAATTATAATAATAATTTAAATTTTTTTCAACATTATGATTCTCAGTTACAAACTCCATGGCCAGCAAGGCAGGAATATTTGTAATAATAAGTTAAGTTAAAAATTATTATAGTAGGTTTGACTCTAAATATTCACTTAAAACTTTAAGGTATTAAAATATGGGATAGATTATTCAATTTTATTTTACCTATCATTCTACAATACTATTATTATATCATAATTTCAACTATATTTATTATTTCTCTCTCCTATTTAGAATAGCATATCCCTTAAAATATATGAATTTATATTGTATATAGTCGATACTTAATTCATATTTAAAAGTATAACACTTTATTAATAATTATTAGTTTAAATGACAAGAAATTTATTCACTTTATCACGCAAAACTTTAATATGAATGTAAAGATATAAAGTATCATTTTATTTGCATATTATTTTATAAAGAGCATTTTATATGAATATATAAAGGAAAAAATATTCCTGCAATTACTGCATATAAATTATTTGTATTTATTCATAAAACGACGTCGTTTTAATATTTAAATATTAAAAGATTATAAATAAAAGACTATTACAACCCAAAATAAATTAAAATTATAAAAATACCATAATTTTCCTTTTAAAATGACATCGTATTGGATTTAATGCAGATAACTTATCTGCAGTAACTGCAGAAAAAGCAAACTCATATATAAAAATCAAAAAGTTGGTGCTAGTTTGAATTATTATTGATATAAAAAGACACACGTACACGTATAAAGTTATTTTACCAAAAAATTAATAAAAAAATTTGCGATACAAATGGGTAGTTATGTGAATCTAATTAAAAAATTAACGGTATAACAAAAATAACTTATTTTTTTAATACAAAAATAAATTGTTTTTTTAATACGTTAATATGAGGAAGGTTATACTTAACAACTTTTTTTTTACAATCTCTTACAATCATATCTTAATCCCGTTAATTGCCGCCAATCAACGGTTATCATTTATTGTGAATTAATAATTAATTAATAAGTTTAATTTGAAAAAATTGATAACCGTTGATTGACGGAAATTAACGGTGATAAGATATGATTGTAAAAAATTATAAAAAAAATTGTAATTATAATCTTCCTCCGTTAATATATATCCAATCCAAAAAATAAATAAATTATTTTATTTCTGGGCCACTCCCAATACTCCTAAAAAATAAGGCCAACTCAATGAAAATAAATTATAAGCTCCCGGGCCATACAAATTTGGATGATCTCTCTCACAATAAAAAAATAATAAGATCTTCATTTTATTTATGTTTTTTTTTACGTCTCTATTTATGAGAATGAAGCACCCAAAATTTCGTGCTTCCGACCTATTAAAATCGTTCTCCAACTCAGTCACTCTTTGTCACAAACAATCATGGCAGCTAACGTGTCCACTGACATATATTTAAGCCAAATTGTCTCAAGTTAATGCTTATGACATCGACATATTTTTTAAAAAAAAATTGTTAACTTTTTCTAATTATATTATTTTTAAGGATATTGTATATATAGAATATATTATATATATAATTCCCTAAACAAACAAAGATGTTGAGATGTGAGAACTGGACATTAAATTAGCAAAAAAATGTTAATATTTTTCGAATAAATTTTTTAATATAATAAACACAGTTGTGAAAATTGGATTGGACAATCGGATCCATGGATGAGGTTCGGCCAATTAGGGATGTATATGGGTCGAACCAAACCGGATTTTTGAAAAAACCGAACCGAATTGGTTTAAATGGTTCAGTTCGAAAGTGGTTCAGTTCGGTCTAAAAATAGTTCGGTTCGGAAGTGATTCGGAACCGATTCGGGTCGACCCTCTTTTGAAAAAAAAATAAAAAAAAATTATAAAAATTAATTTGTTTTGGTTTGAAAATGGTTCGGTTCAGTTCTTAAACCGGTTCTAAAACCCGATTCGGTTCATGAACCGATTCTTTAAAAACCGGTTCGGTTCATGAACTAATTTTATAAAACCGGTTATTTTATGAAGCGGTTTGGTTCGGTTCGATTCATGGTTCGACGCACTTTTTTAGTTATTTTGCATACCCCTATATCCAACGAGCCATATATACATCTGAACTGGTACTGGATGAATAACCCGCTTGTAAATTGGGTTTAACCATTTAACCACTGAAATTCTGGATGGATTTAATGGTTAGATACTTAGATCATAACATCTACATTGAAGGAACTATAAGACAATAACCACTATGCTAATGGTCCATTTATGATATTTTATTATACTTTTATATAAATTCAAATCAAGTAATTTAACCAATAACCTATTAATTGGATCAATAACCTATTACGTCAGTATCCCAACCGGATTAATCACCTGTTCGATTTTTGTAAGATTGATTCAACGATTTTTTATGGGAATCACAATTCACATGCCATGTGCTAGAATAATAATTCTGTTTGTTAAAAAAAAAATTGTATTATTTTTCGAAAACGACCTATATTATTTAACATTTTTTATGCTAGAAATGCTTCTGTAACTTTTAAATGAAGTTGCATGCTTTGTCGTGTGTTCTCAATAGTGAATGGTGTTGCCGATGAAGATAAGCTTAAAGGGGGATGGCAATTGGCAAGTCACTTCTTTTTCAACTATTAATTAACATTCTTGGAAAAGTATGGATCTACCATGCTACTGTGAAATTTTTTTGCTATGTTTCTTATATTTATATATCTACGGTAATTAAAATTGTTGGATCCTCTCCTCGGTACAATTGCACACCTGTCGCTGATGTCAATTTTTGTCGTTTTGGATAACTGACATAGTCCAGGATTTTTTTATTTTATTTTAATCAGTTTATCGTTTTGTAGCTAATTTAATTTGGGATGAATCTTAATATTAATATTTTAAATCTCTTCTAAAAATAATATTGGAAAATATTAAATACATATTCTCATTCTCAATTAATCAATTTTCTAACATCAACTAAACTACAGTTATTTGATGTACTGTCATAATTTTGATCACACTTTTGTGAGGTAAATCGTAAATGTATCAAATCAATCTCTAGAAGCCTCTGCATATATAATAAGGCCAAAACTGCTAATATTATAACTTACAAGCGCATATGGATCCAAAAGGCCACGTATATACAGTGTAGATATATTAAGACTGAATTCAAAATGGGTTATGCTTTTCTAACTAATAAGGATATGCCTAAGATGTAGCTTTCATTACGGTAAACATTAACATCCGAATACCGGATGATAAGGACAATGGATACTTTATCAAAGATAATATTAAAACGTTTTCTAAGAATATGATAATTAATTTTTAGTACTTAAAAAAGTAAATATTAAATATGTTAATGGTTCTAATATAGTAAATACTTTATTCTCGTTTAATATTTTTTAGTTTTGTCTGTTTAATCGTCAGCAAATAACATATACATTTAAGCAAAATTATTTCTCCAGTGCGTATATAGCAAACCAAAATATTAAATACGTAGATCCTGACTTAACAAAAAAAAAAACAATGAAACCTACTTCATTTTTTCTTTTTTGGTGAAAAATGAAACCTACTTTATTATCTCAATTGCAGACAGCAATTTTTTGCAACCGCTACGGAAAAAGCAAATATATATATATGGATTTTATTAATCTCATATTATGGAAGATAAATTATCTCATAACCTAAAGATAAATTTGTGGACTTCACCAACTGAAAAAAAAATAACACAATTATCGAAAAATGTATAGGATAGAAAGTTATCACATATAACATAAGAATAATTTTTTCATATATATACTTCATCTCCTCTTGGTCAGGGCTTACCTACACTGTATCCGGACACTTATATATAAAAGAAAGATTTTATAAGAGTTATGTTGTAGGAAAAGTAATTGTGTAATGTTATAGAGATTCGTTTTGTGTGCCATATATTTTTTATTTTTTGTTGGTTTCAAAAGGTGCGGGCTCCATAAAATATTGTGTGTGTAGAAAAAGTTTTGATATTATGTGACATGATAGATATAAACCCCATAAAAGAATGATGATATGTATTTAACATTTCATCGCCATTCATTGTTATAAATATTATTTTATGTGTGGTATATTTTTACTGTTTTATTTTTATTTAAAAATAAATTCGTATTTGTTAATGTTATTATAATTTAATATAAGGTCCGAAAAATAAATATATTAACGATAATAAGTAGAGTTAAATATAAAATAATATTATCTGTGTATAAAATTGAATTCAAATTTTTTGGGACCTCAGTCATGAGAGTGACATAACCTCTTTGTGACTCAAATTCCCAATCAAACATATGAATTCTTCAAAATCATATGTTTTTTATTTTACTTTAATTATTATTATTTTTTACATTTAATACTTTCAATTCGTTCTCATTTTTTTCTCCTTATTAATAATAAAATAAAAGTTTCGTATTTTCTATTTAGTTAATTAATTAAACATCAAATTAACTCTTATATATTATTTTATTTTTTTGTCGATAACATGGAAGTATCCTTATACAACTCCCTCCAGCCACTTTGTCCTAGAAATACGGCTCTTAAGGCTACCTCCTCATTGAAACAGAGGATGGCATTGGACCACTTTGACCGGAAGAAGAATGAGACTAATCCCCCTAGAAGAATGAGATTAATCCCCCTTCTGAGAGGTGCATTGGATCACTGTCACCGGAAAAAAAGTGAAACTAATCTTCCTTCGAGAGATACATTGGACCTCTGTCACTGGAAGGATAGTGAAAATAATCCCCTTCAAGAGGGATATGGTTGCCCTATGTTTCCCAAAAAATTTCAAGAATTTACTTTGGCGAAGGTTTGAATCACTTTCTAAAGCAAATGATATGAAAGTTGCCTGAGCTATCACTGGGGTTTCTTATATATATTAAATTTTAATATGTGTCCGTGAGGTATCTTAATTTTTTAATTTATTCCCCTTGAAAGAATTTTTTTAATTTTGGATCACTGTCACCGGAAAAAAAGTGAAACTAATCTCCCTTCGAGAGATACATTGGACCTCTGTCACCGGAAGGATAGTGAAAATAATCCCCTTCAAGAGGGATATGGTTGCCCTATGTTTCCCAAAAAATTTCAAGAATTTACTTTGGCGAAGGTTTGAATCACTCTCTAAAACAAATGATATGAAAGTTGCCTGAGCTATCACTGGGGTTTCTTATATATTAAATTTTAATATGTGTCCGTGAGGTATCTTAATTTTTTAATTTATTCCCCTTGAAAGAATTTTTTTAATTTTAAATTTGAATTCTTTATGTAAAATATAATATTAAAAATTCTCTCCTTTATGTCTATTTTTAAAATAATTTGAATAATTTATGTGTTTTATAATTTTAAATGATTATTTCAAATGTCTTTAATTTATACTTTTAAAATTTTGTTTGAACTTTGTTCTATCGCGAAGACATAGATGTCTAGCTCAATAAACTATTGAGTTTATCTTGGATTTAGGTACTTTCTCTAAGGCTTTGTTTGGGAGTTTGGAGGGGAAGGAATGGAAGGGGATCCAAGGGGGAAGGAAGAGAAGGAATTTGGAGGGTATTCCCTCCCCTTGTTTGGGAGTTAAAAAATGGCAAGGGAGGAAAATGGAGGGTTAATGAGATATTTTTACCATTATACCCATTTTTAAAATTAATATAATTATTATATTTTACAAACTAAATTAAATTTAAAATTTCTAACAAAATTATTTATATACTTTTCACAATATTAAAAAAGATAATATTTCTTATGAAATTTCTACGCTGCAAGCTACAAAATTTGTCATAAATCTTTTTTCGTACTCTTCGTCGAAAAGCGACGGAAATTTGTCTCCAGTGAAAATTTTTACAAAAATAAATTTTCTATCGAAATTTAGTTTTTGGCAAAAGTTTTGACGAAAATGATTTCCTCCATGAAATGCTTTAAATGAAAAAAAAATATTTCGTCAAAAATTTTGACAGAATGTTTTTCGTTCAAAATTTCGATAGAAATGTATTCTGAAGAAAATTTTGTCGGAAATTGTTTTGTCAAATATTTTGAGGGAAATGTTTCATTCGAAACTTTCGACGAAATTTAGATTCTATAAAGAATTTTGACAGAATATTTTTTCCGGCAAACATTTTAATCGAAATATTTTTCGTCAAATTTTTTTACGGAAAAATTTTTTGTTGAGATTTTTTGACATAAATGTGTTCCGTTGAAAATTTTGATGGAAATATTTTTTATCAAAAAATTTGACGAAAATATTTTCCATCGAAAATTTTCGATGGAAATGTGTTTCCTTAAATATTCAACTGAAAGTTTTTGTCAAAAAGTTTAGCGAAAATATTTTCATCGAAAACTTTTGACGGAATGTAAATTCTGTAAAGAATTTTAATGAAATTTATTTTCCAGCAACAATTTTCGATGGAAATGTGTTGCATTGAAAATTTTGATGGAAATATGTTTCGTCAAAAATTTCGATGAATATGTTTTTTCATGAAATATTTTGATGAAATTTAGATTCTGTAAAGAATTTTGACAAAAAAAATTTGTCAAATTCTTTTGCAGAATTGTTTTTAGTCTCAAATTTTGATGGAAATATTTTCTGTAAAAAATTTAGACGTAATTGTTTTACGTTGAAACTTTTCAGTAGAGATGTGTTTCGTCAGATTTTGGACGAAAATACTTTTGTTGAAAGTTTCAACGGAATTTAGATTCGTCAATAGTTTTGACTGAATTCTTTCCCGTAAAAAATTTATGTGAGTGATTATGACAAAATCTTGTTTCGTCTTTAGTTTTGACGAAAATTTTTTGACGTATGTGATTTTCATCAAAAATTTCATCACTATTTTTGACGAAATATTTTTTGTCGATAAATTTTGTTGGTGTTTGAGACTTTTCTAATAATGTCACGTTTAACAATGATTCACTTTTATGTAGTTTTTACATTTTAATGCTAAGGGTAGATAAGTAATTTTTAATATTTCCCTCCTCAAACCCCCCAAATTGGGGGAACTTTAATTTTAGGAAGAATGAGGGTTTTGGAGGGTTTAGTAAAAACCTCCAATTCCTTCCCCTCCTTTTTTTAAACTCACAAACAAGGGGAGGGCTTACTAAAACCCTCACTTTCCTTTCCTTCCCCTCCTAAAACCAACTCCCAAACAAAGCCTAAAGTTCTACGAATTAGATACTTATGGTAAATCACTGTGCACAAAAGAATAAAAAACAATTTTCACTAAAGGGTGATGTGTGTACATAGTGACAATATAACAATAAAATGAGAGAATAATCATACCTATAAATTTTACCTCTTATTTATAGAGTTTATTTGTGGGTATTAGAATTTTAGAACTTTTTGTGCATGTTAGGAAGCTTAAGCCCAAGTTTAATCCTGTCATGATATGATTGATATTTTTGATAAATATCTTCCTTTAATTATATTATATTTTATTTGACTCACCTCTTGGCCATGAATGAGCCTTATATGTGAGTTCATAATAATTGCTGTCCATAGTCTGGATATCTAGGCTGGTGGGATGTATATAAGTTTGAAAGATTACCCGGATTTATCAGTTATTGACAAATAAGACTACAGTGATGACAAACCGTAAACTAGAACTCAAAACTATAGACTAAACTAATATAATTCTTGCCAATTCATCATCGTATTTACCAGAGTACACTAAGAGATTGAATAATTTTAGAGTAAATACTTTTTTTTTTCTAGCAAATTTTATGATCCCGTTTTAGTACCTAGCAAATATAAAGGCTATTCGTGATCCCTAAAAAATTCAAAGTGGACCTATTTTAGTCATTTTGAGGGACTAATGTGGGTCTTTTTTGAATTTGTGAGGGACTACGATTTTAACTAAATGGGTCTATCTTGAATTTCTTATGAACCATGAATAACATTTTTATTTGTCAGGGACTAAAGCGGGTATCGTGAAATTTGCTTAGAACAAAAAAAAAAAAAGAGTATTTAATCAGAATTTTAAGAGAAATACTTTAATTTAATAAATAAGTATAATTTTTTTTAAACGTAAATATCTTTATCTATTAACCGTATGAAAGTCTACATTAGAAATAAATTAAAATTGATTGCATGTGTATAAAAGGAGAAGGCTGATCAAAAGAAATTTTTGGTTGGATGTGCATGAAAGATAAAGAAACACATATTTACTGGAGTGTTTGTTACGAGTATTTTGAATGAATGTATATTTTTGTTATATTTAGTATAAGTAAAAGTAAAATTATACCAGGATAGTTTTTCCTTCATCATTTTTGTTTTTTATTACACATGGAAAAAAATGATTTTATCTTATTCATGGTATTAGAGAAACACATTTTCACATTTCGAGACAAAATGCCCATATACAAAATATTAACATATGTGTAAAAATGGATATTTTTTTTATTTCGGTTCAGATTCTCATTAATATTTTATAATTAACCAAATATAACATCAATAAAATCAAACATATTTTTATAACTTACCAAAAAAAATTTCCCACTGTATTTTTAAAATTCCTTTTTTTCAGTAAAAAAAAATATCTGGTCTATTAAACCTCAGTTAATTCAATCCTAATAATGAAGCTAATGACCGAGTTCTATGGTGAAGTCACTATGTACGCCAGCTGTCTTAAGTATAGGTGACCTGTACTACATGGACGTCCGGTGTTTTTCCACCGTCACATCATCTCCTCACACGTACGAGAGAATTTATGGTGGACCGGGACCACCATTTTTTAGATGGTCCCTTAGTGTAAATGGGAAGGTAAAATTGGAAAAGAAGAAAAAATAATAGGAGTAAAAAGGGAAAGAAAAAATTAATGTTGTGAGAGGGATCACCAAATTATTAGGTGGTCCTGGAGCATAATAAATATTTCCCACACGCAATTGTCTGTAATTACAATCGACAATTTCTTGATGGGGTTTAATTTTTTTTTATACATAAATAATTTTTGCTCTTTTCTTTTGGTACAAAGTTTTTTTTTTACTTTTATCGTTATTAATAAGATGTTTCATATTTGCTTACAAAAAAAAAAAAGATGTTTCATAATTTTCTAATTATATAGCCCACAAGTTTTATAATGAATTTAGAAAGATGTTTAAATTCTTAGATAAAAATAGAGAAATATATTATAGAGTCGCAAATTCAATTAAAGACGGATAAATTTGGAAGGAATATGTTAATGATTTTGAAATTAAAGAAAAAAAAAAGGCTAAATGACAATGGTATTACGCAAGTGATTGACTGGAACTATTTATTAACTCAATAAAAATGAAGAAGAAGAAAGAACCGTTGTAACGTTTGCTAATGCTAACGCAAGAATGAGGTGTCGCATGCAGATAATGATGGGGAAGATTAATTAAACTGAAATGATTCAATTAATTTCCCATCAATTATGCATGGAAGTTATAGTCAAAACGGGTTTGTCCAACAAGTACTGCTTCCAGACCAGTCACGCTTCAAATATACGTATATATTCTCTAAATAGACAAGATCTGCGTTCCCATTAAAAATTTTAGTATTGGTTGTTGTTGGATTATTTGGTAATTGGCATCAATGGCAATTTTTTTTTTCTACTTCAACATTGATTTTAAATTCGTCAAATGACAACTAAATAAATTATTAAGAGTAATAAAGTTAAAATAATTGTAAATATAATCGCTATTTTGTAAGTTATACTTATTATTGCACAAATTTTTTGGTGATAAAAACATTCTGTCCGCTCCTGTACACTTATAACATATTTCTCTTATAACACATTCATTAATAGCACTAAAATTAGGATTAATTTTTTCAGAAAAAATATTTCTGTACTTCACAAATCACATAGTTTTGGAAGAATTGAAAAATTAGAAAATTATAACTATAAAAATTATAATAATCCTAAAATAAATTAAAATTACAAAAATAACATAATATTCTACCAAAAAACATTTTAGTGAACTTACGGTGTAACTGCAGGAAAAGAAGTGAACCCTTAATCTTTATATGGCTGAAGTCAAAAAATAAAAAAAAATAATAATGTATTTAATTTAAGGGTTTTCATTTCCTCCTTTAACATAACATAACAAACTTTCATACACATACAATATTTTGTGGGGCATACACATTTTAAAACAAAAAAAATATGGCACGCAAAACGAATCTCTATAACATTACACAATTATTTTTTGTCCTACAACATAATAAACATAAACCCTTAATTTAAAGGATTCTATAAAAGTTATGTTGTAGGAAAAGTTATTATGTTATATAGATATTCATTTTGCGTGCCAGAATTTTTTATTTTTTTGCTGCGGGCCCCACAAAATGTTGTGAGTGTATGAAATTTTTTGTGGTCAGATAATAATCCTAATTTAAAATATATTTTATAATTTTAGTAAACAGAACGTGATTTCCGTGCAGATAAGATAACTATTGTGGAATAGTACTAAGCTCAAATGATGTGCAATTAATCGCCAAAAAAGTTTATATATAGAAGTTATGATCAAAAGGACTTTGTGCAACAAGTAGAGCTTCCTGCGGAGAAGGGGTTTTATATTCCATTGTGGCACTACCTTTCAATAATCATTAACGCCACTCATTATTTCTCTTACTTCCATCACCCATGGGTGACACTAACACCTTCGTTTTCGCCGCCCAGAAGCGTAGCTGTTCCGATGACGTGGACGGCGGCGACGCAAAGAAACTGATGCTGTTCAATCCCATGGCCCACAGTAATGGGGACCCAGCAGCCGCACTAGCCAGCGCGCGGCACGAGTTCGGGGAGCACGGCGGTGTTAACATGTCGATCGAGGCCTCCGCCACGTTCACGGTGATGGAGGCGGAGACGATGCGGCGCATGTTCACCGGAGAGCTGGGCCCCGATCGCGACTTCTTCGTCTACAGCCGCCACTTCAACCCCACCGTCCTGAACCTCAGCCGCTTGATGGCCGCACTCGAAGGGACCGAGGCCGCCTACTGCACCGCAAGCGGCATGTCGGCCATCGCCGCCGTGCTGCTCCAGCTGTGCAGCAGCGGCGGACACGTGGTGGCATCCAGGAAACTCTATGGTGGGACCCACGCACTGCTGAGTCACTTCCTCCCAAGGACATGCAACATAACCACGAGTTTCGTTGATGTTGCGGATCTGGATATGGTGGATGGTGCCTTGGTGGAAGGGAAGACCAAGGTTCTGTACTTCGAATCCATAGCGAACCCTACTCTGACGGTGGCGAATATTCCGGAGCTGAGCAGGCTGGCCCACCGGAAGGGTGTGACGGTGGTGGTGGACAACACCTTTGCTCCGATGGTGCTTTCGCCAGCTCGTCTTGGTGCTGATGTTGTCGTTCACAGTATCTCCAAGTTCATCAGCGGTGGGGCCGACATCATCGCAGGTAATCTTTGTCTTCTTTCTTTACCTATTTTTTATTCATTATATTATTGTGTTGTTAAAAATAAAATAATCAGAAGAAACTGCTTTTTATGGACCAAGAAGAGACTCCTTTTTTGATTGATGAATCCGTATTATCCGTTAATGGCAGCTTTTTCTTATTCTTATCCCATATCTATCTATCTATAGTCTTTAGTGCCAATAATTATAATAATTAAAGACCAGTTAGCTTTCTATAACGACCCTATTAAACTACTTAAATATTCATACATAATATTAAATATTTTTATACTTTTTTTTAATGAAAAAAAAAAATCTTCTATCAGTGGAGGCTTGGATCTACCTGTTACAAATGTTTATATACTATATTCGACTTTATTTAATTTATGTTTGATTTGATATTCAAAATTCTTTCCCTCTGGTCACCTTGCTTTTAAAATAAAGGTTAATATAAGTTGGCAACTTTTTTATGGGATAGTTTAGCTTTTATTTTTTATTTTTTATGCCTAGTTTACTTATCATTCTCTAAGAGAATCTCAAGAGGAGAAAGGAATAGTAAAAGTTTGTTGAAATTCTGATGTAAAGGTATTGAAAAATGATAAATAAGGTATGTATGAAAAAAAGTAGGTAGAATCACCTTTTTTTTATATATACAAAATAAATTAAATACTATACATTTAATGTTATTTGAGAAATTTTATAATTTCAAATTCAGGATATAATAGAGTTTGAAAAGTATAAATTATATCATAAAAGTATTTTTATTTTCAAAGTTTATCAAGTCTACTCTATATTTATTAATATATCACTGATATATTTATGTTGTTTAGTTTAAGTGTTTAATATTTCTCATTTTGCAAAAAGTAAATTTATCTCTTATACAT